>QUSF01000005.1:39733774-39794937 GCA_003676055.1 Chloebia gouldiae | reverse complement strand
CTGTCACTCTGGGATTTTGGGGTTCCCGGGTTCTGTCACTGTCACTCCGGGGTTCGGGGGTTCCCGGATTCTGTCACTCTGGGATTCCGGGGCTCGGGGTTCCCGGATTCTGTCACTGTCACTCTGGGATTCCGGGGTTCCCGGGTTCTGTCTCTGTCACTCCGGGTTTCCCAGATTCTGTCACTGTCACTCTGGGATTCCGGGGTTCCCGGGTTCTGTCGCTGTCACTCCGGGGTTCGGGGTTCTGTCGCTGTCACTCTGGGATTCCGGGGTTCGGGGTTCTGTCGCTGTCACTCCGGGGCTCTGGGGCTCTGTCACTGTCACTCCGGGGTTCGGGGGTTCCCGGGTTCTGTCACTGTCACTTTGGGATTCCGGGGTTCTGTCGCTGTCACTCCGGGGTTCGGGGTTCTGTCGCTGTCACTCTGGGATTCCGGGGTTCGGGGTTCTGTCGCTGTCACTCCGGGGCTCTGGGGCTCTGTCACTGTCACTCCGGGGTTCGGGGGTTCCCGGGTTCTGTCACTGTCACTTTGGGATTCCGGGGTTCCCGGGTTCTGTCGCTATCACTCTGGGATTCCGGGGTTCGGGGTTCCCGGGTTCTGTCACTGTCACTCCGGGATTTCGGGGTTCTGTCACTGTCACTCCGGGGTTCGGGGTTCCCGGATTCTGTCACTGTCATTCTGGGATTCCGGGGTTCGGGGTTCTGTCGCTGTCACTCCGGGGTTCGGGGCTCTGTCGCTGTCACTCCGGGGTGCGGGGTTCTGTCGCTGTCACTCCGGAGTTCGGGGTTCCCTGGTTCTGTCGCTGTCACTCCGGGGTTCGGGGTTCTGTCGCTGTCACTCTGGGATTCCGGGATTCCGGGGTTCGGGGTTCTGTCGCTGTCACTCCGGGGTTCGGGGTTCTGTCGCTGTCACCCCGGGGCTCGGGGCTCGGGGTTCAGCGCCGCCCGCCCGTCTCGGGCCGGGGCCCGCCCCGCCGCCTGCCGGCAGCGCGCGGTACCGCAGCGCCCGGGCCGGGCCCGCAGCGCCCGGGCCGGGCCCGCCCCTCACGCCGTGAGGGCTTTTCTTCCCGCTCTTCGCCAGCGCTTCGCTTTCAGCGCGCCCCTTAATTGCCCCTCCACAAAGGCTTGCCGGGCGTCAATTATCGACCTTACATGGAATTTTTGATCTCGTGGCCGTTTTGCGACGAGTCAGCTTAATTAGTCCGAACAGTCTCATCTCTAGGCTGTGCTTGTATTAGTGAGAGTCCTGGGGACTGGATCACTTAGTCAGCGCTTCCTGATGTCATCCCAAGTCTTCGCTTCATACATTTCAGATGAAGCTCGAAGCCTGCTGGCCTCTCTCCCTTCTGATCTATTTTTAATTAGCAGTCAGGGCCTCTGCTGTGGCAGGCAGGAAGGTGATCGCGGTGGCACGCTCTGGTCGGGCTGTGTGTGGATGCTGATGCCTGCGCAGGGGCTGCAGCAATTCACTGTTGTCCAGGCAACAACACTGAACTGGAGAGAGAGGAGTGGGAGCCCGCGGACAGCTCTTGGGGAGAGAATGCTTGGATGCTCCAGCACAAGATGCCAGGATGCCTAACTAGAATGGCAGAATGCCTACAGAAAGAGGACAGGGAGCCAGTAATGGAAAAGTTGTTACTTTTTGATGAATTAGCTCCAGATCATGCTAGAAGGACAGTTGTTTTCACTGTCCGCAAAATCTGTGCAAGGCATTCTGGAGAACTGCAAGCTGTCAGAATAAGCCCTCTCCAAAATGAACTGCTTCATGGTGTGTTATGTCTAATTTCCCATTTTTCTTACTACAGGGATGATTTAGTGCCCACGACTTGGTAAAAGATTTCATCTTCCTTGATTATGATACAGATGCAATGCATCAGGGCCACATCCTGCAAAGGACTGAACATCTTCTGAAACATGCTGAATGCCTTTGGCTCTACCCTTGTCACTAAGAGTAGACAAAAAGGCTCAGCACTTCCCAGCCAGCATTTTAGCAAGGGCTGGGACAAAGTCATGGAGTTCTTTGGCACTGTGCAGCCCAGAAGGGCACAGAAGAGGACTATGGGGACTGTTCAACCCAGCCAAAACCTGTGCAAAGTCTGGCACTTTTGCTTGCTGTCTTTACAAGAAATATTGTCATTATTTATTGATTTTGTGTGTGTGTGTGTGTTGCAGTAGCATCTTGGACAGTAACCCTTAGGCCAGGGGCCATACAAAATCAGAATGGAAACACAGTCTTACTCCAAAGGAGCTCACAGTGAGACAAGAGACAACAAGTGACTATTACACACAGTGAAAAGGTAAGGGAACAAGGGACCAGTACTATTAAGTGGGAAAAAGAATTAATCCACAGTCAGGTACTATTGCAAAAAAAAAAAAAATCACAAAAATACTCTATTTTCTTGCCTGTTTTCCCTCCCTAGCTAGATTTTCTGCAAAGCCGGAAACATGTCTGTTGCTTTCACTGTGCTGGGTTTGTTACATATCTTCCTCAGAAAGTTCCTGACCTAAAACACATGGAAAAAGATGGGAGTGTTTTTGCTGGCTTCAGTGGACTTTGGGTGAGCCAAAAGTCTTAAATGCAGAATACTTTAGTGGAAATGAGATATCATGTTGGCAGCTGAACGTTTGTCAGCCTAAAGCCCCATGTCTCAAAAGATTTATTCAGGGACTTCCTTGTTTACTAGTACTACTAGTTTAGTAGTTCCTCTCACTTTTTCCCTTTAAATGAATGTGTTACAAAAGCAACCCCTGCCACCTAATATTGGGATTGTGTTATGCTTGAATCAAAATATTTTGGTCTCAGGTCCAGCTTGTGCAGATTTACATACCTTAGGTAAATGCAAATTGTCTTAATATTGCCACCAGTCTGACAGATATTTCATATGACAAGTTTTGAAGAATCTTCTTCTCCAGCAACTGTACAGTCTGAGGAAGTATCTGGATGCTTTCTTGGATGACATGGGTTTGTGCATCAGCAGTAGCAGAGGATTCAACAGTTATCTAAGGACCTGTACCTTATTTCTATTTAAAGCCATAAGGCTAGAAATGAAAAACATTTTAGAAATGGAAAAATATGTGGATCTTATGTATTTTTTTTTTCAAAAATCTGTCATCACATTTTGTTGTTGAACTGCACTGTGTTCTGAGATTAAAATTTGAGCTTCATTGCACAGGTTCTTCCCTTTCTTTGCTCTAGCCAACCCAGAAGTCTGAAGGAAAGGTAACTTTAATTGAAAGAGCAGGTGCCCCACTGGTAACTACTTCTGCTTGCCTGTCCCCTCTGTTGCATCACAGCTAGAAAAGCAGCTTTGATGGTGATAAGAAGTAGCAGTAATCCTGCTCACTGCTGCCACTGAGCACACAGGGAGTGAGAACAGACCAGGAACCTGGGAGCAAAGCTGTCATTGTGCCATCAAAATAAAAAAAAGTGGCACAAACCCCAGTCCTTTAGAGGAAAAGGCCCATCTTCAAAAAGCACTTAGAAGGGGATAACCTGTGAAAGGAAGGGATGAATCTAACAGGTGCTTTCAAGCAGTATCAGGCCAGTTGAGGGCAAGAAGATAAATAATCAAAGTGAGAAAAATGAAACTCAGAGCAGTATAAACCTTTCATAAGTGCTGCATTTCTGTGGAAGAAGAAAATATTTCTCTTCAGGTTTCCACAAAGAGGCAGAAAGTCATTCTGGCAGCACTTTGATACTGCCACGTCTAGCAGTTGATTGTAATCACTGAACATGAGATTACAAATCACATGGGAGTTTTTGTTTAATACTTTACTAGCGCCAGCAAAAGGCCTGATTTACCTTGGTCACTGAGTCATTTTTAGAAAAAGCATTTTCCCAGGCACTCAGCATTCAGTAAACTCTGCAAGAGTTTAACAAGAGTTAAAAATAATGCTAAACCCAGAAGACTGTGACAGTTGGCAGGAGAGGCTGTTCAAGTAATTGACAGGAGTATCTGGAGAAAGAGAACAGGATGGGAGATGGAAATTTGTGATCCAGAGAGAGGGACAACACCTTCCTGTACTGGGAGGAGTTATGCCCTTTATTTTCAAAGTGAGGCACCGGCCATGACAATGAGAGGGCAGTAGGCACAGATCTGTCCCACCAGGATTGCTCTTGTGTTCCTCATACTGTGGATCATCAGACCCTCAGGTGGGGGCTGTGAAGATAACTTGATTTGGCATCCAGGGGTACAGGAGTGGAACTCTGCTCCATTGGTGAGTGGAGTTCAAAGCACTGTTCAAGCCATCTGTCAGCTGAGAGGAAAATTACATCTCCACAGGTTGAAATGGGGATTTTGATGCCCACCTATAGATGCCTAAATGTGGGTGTCTTTCTGTGAGCTGAATGTCAACAGTGGAAGCAAAGCCATCAGAGCTACACCAGTTGGCAGGAGCTATAAATCTGAGCCTATTATTTTCCTGGCTTCCAGCATATCTATGTCCTTATTTACATTAACCAAAGTTAGCAGACACAGTTTGCTAACAAATTCACTACTGGCAGCAGGATAGAAATGAAGGTATTTTACAGATCCTCATAAAATAGATTGCTAACTGTTCATGAAATATTAAATTCAGAGGCTTATGCCTGGAATATTTAATGCAGTTAATGATGCATCTTTGACCTCCTTTGTGCTTTTGTGGTTTGGCCAAAGTGTTCATACATCTGGAATTTGGTTTCTTCATAAAATGTTAAGTAAATGCAAAGTTGTCATCACATACATGAGAAATTACAGAGCTCTGCTTTTGAAAATTCACCTTCACTGTGTCTTGAGTAAAATGCCACAGTTTAAGTATCTCTTTGGATGTAACAGAACATTTGCTGATCTCAAGGAATGTAATACTATACTTGCTTCAAGTTGAGGCAAGAATTTTCCTCTGGCTCTGTAGTGCAATGTACACATCTCCTTAAATGAGCTTGGTTTGCCTGCAAAACAATCCTGCAGAGCTGTGCAATGGCATGGCAAGTAATAACTTAAACCTGCCTAGAGCAGCATCTTTTAAGAAAAAATTTCCAGCCAGTGTCACATTTAGTCAGCACAGGAGATGCTGTCAGTGCTCTAGCTGAGACCGCCAAATTTTAGCCTTGAAAATGGTAAGTCAGCCTTGCTCTTGTGTCCTGCTCTTCCCACTCCATGGGGCAAACAGCTGGATTCACACACAACCTGTGTGTGCCAGGACATGCTGAGAAATGGTGAACTGCAGTCAGCTCTGAGGAAGAGGAGCTCTGGCAAGGAAAAATATGCTAAAAATGTGCTAAAACCTGCCATTTGAAGAAGATACCTCAGAGTCTGAAAAAATAAAGAAAACATGCAATTATTTCTCATAACTGTAATTCTCTCTTTCTACAACAAAACAGACTGTTTTAAGTAATCACCTGAGGTAATGATCTGCATTTCCAAAAGGTCTTTTGTAGTCCTTTTCCTGTCTTCTCTGGAGCATGGTTATATGAATTGGAAGTTTATTCACCTGGGCTTTGACAGAATTTGTTTACAGTTCATCTCTGTATCCTTGAATGGATTTTCCTCCTTCCCTGATTCATCATAGGGTATAGGTTTGGGTTCCTTATGCAAGATTTGCTAATGGCTGTTTTTTCTCTTCCATCTCTTCTTTTTATCAGCGATTTTGCTCAGTGACTCAGGATTTGTATCCGCTGTAAGTGTTCATTCCAGTTCTTGGAAGAATCTAGGGGGATAGAGCTTGGCATTCTGTAGGTTAGTTGCTTAGCTACCTAGTGTGGTCTAGGAACATCTCTTTTTTTCCACCTCTATACTTAGCATGTCCACTGTAGTCTGAACTTTCTTCAGTGTCTCCTTTCATCGTATACATTAGCAGGCTTTTATAAAGATTTGCTAGCTAGTTCTGTGAGAGACTGACAGCACATTTTGTAAGTGCTGTGCTGTTCCCATTGCTGGTCTTCAGCAGCTATCCCTTTTAAATGGACTTCTATGATTTTGTGGTATCATTGTATGGTTAAATTTCCTTAAGGAGTTGTAAGATTTTCTACTTATACTGGGCAGTTTAGGTCATTTCAAATCTGGTAGGTCATATCAAATCTGGCCTGAGTACAAACAACTCCATTAACTCCACACATAAATATGGAGTAAATTTTAACAGTGTCTGAAATAGCTGATCTTCTATATTTGTCACTTAATTCTACTTTGTTTCAGGAAGCAACCACAATGATTCAAAAGGCACAAACTTGTGAACACATTTACACATCACAGTATCCTGGGCTCACCGTGTAACCTCTCACCAAATAAGGAGCTAATCAATAGGGATGGTGCCTTTGGAAGTTACCACATCAAAAATACCTGAGCTGCCTTCAGCCTGCATGTTCCCCAGTCCTGCTCCTAAGGCTCCTTCACACAAAGATTTGGCTCCAACACAGCTGCCCCTCACTGGAGAGGACAAGCAGTGAATTGACTAAAAGAACCGAGGCTTTCCAGGTTTCCCCATCCATCCCAGGGCTGGCTGTGGGACAGAGATGCCTCACCAATCCCACTGGCCTTTCTCAGAGCCACCCACTCAGGGGTCACTTCTTCCCTAGCCAACTCTGTTGGACATTTTCTTCTTGCTGCTTCCTCTGACTTTCCCTTTCCACTGCTGGCTGCTCCTACTTGTCATCATTTATATGTAAGTACCTGAAGGGAGGATGCCAAGAGGGTGGAGCCAGGCTCTTCTAGGAGCAACAGGACAAGAAGCAATGGGCAGAAACTGATACACAGGAAATTTCACATGAATATGAGGAAGAACTTCTTTGCTGTTCTGAGCACTGGAACAGATTGCACAGAGAGGGTGTGGGGTCTCCCTCACTGGAAGCATTCAAGAACCATCTGGACACAATCCTGTGCCACGTGCCCTGGGATGACCTTGCCTGAGCAGGGCAGTTGGACCAGATGATCCATCCATGTTCCCTTCCAGCTTCTCCCATTCTGTGAGTCTGTAATTTAGTGATTTTAATTCCACCATCCACCACACGGGGCCATGCTCACCTGTGCTGGCAGCTCCAGTGGTGCTCTTTCCAACCTTCCTCATCCAAGATGTCCCTCTGGTTTCAGCTAGCCCAGCTCTCTGAAAGGCCAGTAGAAGAAAATTCATTTTTATTGTCCCAAAAAAAACCAGAAATGTAGTTGAAGTCTAGTCAGCCAAAAAGACTGTTTCTTGCCTCATCCTTTCAGCCTGATGAGGTTTCTGAGCAAAGATGTGGCAGCCAATGTGGACACTGCAGATTCTCAAAAATCAAAAGGGAAGGGGAGGGAATTGATCCAAACTGATGGGCATAACAGTTGTTAGTGACAAGAAATACCACAACCTCACCAGCTACAGCTGGCCAGCCTCATGCCCTCTACTAGGTCTAGCCCTCAGCTGGGTTATTCTAACCAGATATGTGTCTGTCTTAATTCTGGCTACAAATCTGAATGGATGAGTGATGGCTACACTGGGAAAATCGGAGTGGGTGGAAGAACACTGTCATGTGCCTTGAGGCTGTGCCCAATGTTAGATCTTGCTCAGAGGCAGTTTCTGGTATTAGCTCATGAATAAAAAAATACCATGCACAGTCAACTGCCAGCCACTGGGAGCTGTGGGGACAAGACAAACCAGTTTTAATGAGAGGATTCCACTCATATAATTCCTAACTAATCCATAACATGAAATATTTCTGTTTCTCAGGTCTCCATGCACAGAACAGTTCTATAGCAGCTGAGGTTCTTCTCTGAGATTCAGACTTTCACTAAACAAAGAGAAAAAAAAGAAAGATAAAATGTCTGGCCTTCATAGCTGTGAATAAAACCTTCCAAGCATGGAAAGAAAGTCAAGTCTTGCCTGTGCATGGAAGTTGATTGCTTTAACCACTTTAAAAGGCAGAATGGAAGACATTAGCCTGGTATAAAGCTATTTTATACCAGTGTAGCTAATCCCATATGGCAGAGAATCATATGGGCACAGCTCTCAGACACTTCTATCCTAATAGAGGACCAAGAATACTAGAGGAGGCATTTTGGCCCATGTTGGCAATCAGGAACAACCCAGTTTAGCACAAGTGATGCAGTTCCTGCACCTGATGCAGGAATCCCACAGCCACTCAGCCCTTGGTTCATACAGAGCCTCCTCTTGCACAGCAATTATACCACCCCAAAACCCAGCTGTAACCTTGCTCTGAACAAGGCTGCTGTGCTCATATCCAAAGGGATCAGTTCCAGAAATATCTGACATATCACAGCATTGTAGGGCTTTGCTTTTCCTTTTTAATAACAGAAGCCTGCATGCAGGCATACCTCGGGTAGCAAACAACTCATCTTGCTGGCAGAGCTCACTGTGCTTGGGAGCTGTTCTGACCTTTCAGCAAAAGAAGGATCATTATATCTGTAGAAACTGAGTTTCCCTTGTAAAAGATGGCTGTGAGAGCACCAAGTACATCTTTGCAACAGAACACAGGCCTAAATCTGCAGCTTCCCTGAAATGTTTGTTCTGAGACAAGTGGGTGCTGTCATCCTCTTTCTAGGGGCCAGGACCCTAATGAATGTATCATCCCCTTGATGAGCTGTTTCTGAGGAGTGTAAATCCAAGGAGCTTCTTCCAATGCTTTTTCCTGGTTTTCCTGTGACCCTCAAAAAATACTTTGTCTGCTTTTCAAATACCTTAAAAAAAAAAAAAAAGTCTTCTAATGGTTTCTGCAGCTTATGTGAGCTCCCTGGGGCCTGCAGAAGAAAGTCCTTCTGGTCTCTTCCTCCCTTGCCCTCCAGCTCAGCTCTGCAGCTCTCTGTGGCAGATGGCAGAGCCTGATTTGTCCCAGGTAACTGCTCTGTGCCAGCACCTGGAACTGTGCCTGGAGGCTCTGGGCCCTCAGGGCTCTGCCCTTGGACCTGTGCTTCCTTTGCATAGTCATCTTCTCAGACGGTCTCAGGCTTCAAGAACAGCTCCTGTCAGTGCTCCAGCAGCCAACCATGGACGTGGGCTGTGGTATAGATTGTCCATACTGTTATCAGTACAGTTCAATAAAGAAGTGTCATTACAAAACCCAGGTTTGCATCCAAATTTCTTCCCTGAGCTTTTAGGTTATGAATTCACCTTAGTCTGCCTGTAGTGCAACACCAGTATTTTTAAGATAGCTGGAAGGCAGAAGCACATTTGTGAGGACTCTCATAAAGTTCCTTATCACTTCCAAACTGGGGAATGTTAGTTTTACGATGGACCTTTTCATGTGAAATATCTCTGACATACTCTGTTCCAATAAAGTGTTTCCTCTTGTAGCATTCTGCAAGGAATTCGAAAGAGAAAAAACCTCTGGGCTGCCTGATGGAAAATTCTCACTATCTTTTCATTGCCTGAGAGGGAAATCCCAAAAACCTGTGCTTAGATATTTAGTGGTGTTTCCCTTCCATCTTCATGTCTGTGGGTTGTGTCTGTGATTATTTGCACATATATAGCTTATTTTAGCATGTGCCAGACTCTGGAGATCAAATTTTTCTACATTATTGAAGCAGTATTTTCTGGATCCACACTGCCTTAGAGATGTGAAAAGAACTTTTTTACCAATGCTGAGAGATGTCTCTGGGTTTGTTTCTGGCAGGTACAGGTCTAAAGATAATAGTGAAAAGTCACTTTTTGAGGGTAAGAGTAGCTTATACTCCTGAACAACGTCCAATGGGCTTCTCAGTCTCCAGGACACAGGCAAAGGCCGTCAGGAGAGTGAAAGAAGAAAGCAGGAAATCTTGCTTTTCTCAGAGAATTTTCCTTGACCACTTGATAAGTGAATGCAAACAGACCAATGTGTTTCCCAGCTCTTAATGGATTCACCACAACTTCTGCTGTTTTGCCCTGTGTTCTGCAAAGCAGAGTCTACAGCATAGGCTCTGAGGAAAACACCTGTTGAGGAAAAACACCTCCTCATACTCATTTCCCAGGTGCCACACTTCACCTGCCATGGCCTTTGGCAATTACTACCCCAACCTGGGCCAACCAGGAGTGGCCTCTCCTCTCTCAGTCCCTACACCTGCAAAACCTCATACATCCAGGGCTGAAACCCATCAGCTGTCCCAGCCCTGTACTTGTGGCAAACCCTAAGGAAGAGCATGGGGCTGGATAAGACAGCAGCAAGGGTTTTCCCTTGCCATGGCAAACCTCAGCAAGCTGAGAAGCCCCCTTCCTGCTTCTTTCTGGCATGCCCCATCCCTGAAAATCTTCCAGGCCAGGTTGGGTGGAACCCTGAACAACCTGATGTAGTGGGTGTCATCCCTGACCATGGCAGAAGGGTTGTAACTGGATGATCTGTAAGGTTCCTTTCAACCCAAACCATTCTGTTTCCCTGACTACCCCCTCTGGCCCAGGGCATTCAGCAGCACAGCTGGGGATTTGGTCAGTCCTTGCTTTCTCAGGGCTTGTTAAACGTGCAGGGTGTGTGTCTACTCAGCAGCAGGTGAGAAGCACAGAGACAAGTGCTGACAAAACAGGCCCAGAGGAACCAATTTCTATAGGAAATGCCAAAAGACAATTCATGAGCTTTGGTGGGGAGAGGCAGCAATACCTTGCCAGGTGTAGAATTTGGAGAGGTTTCACACTTGAGAAGACAGTGGAAATATGCAGAGCAGCTTCCAAAGAAGAATTAGAGGTAAACTTATTCTGTACAGTATGGAAGTGAGCTTGGAGCACAGCACCAGGGTAGCTGGAGGATCAGCCTGCCCAGGGAAAATTGAGCTGCTGAGAGGGCTTGAGGTGTCCAAAGCCTGGCAGTGCCTTCAAGAGAGGCCTGGTAGCTTGGCAGCCATGCTGTTCTGCTCTGATTTCCAGAAGGAGAGAGAGGTTTAGTTCAGAACTCATATTTCCTCTGTCGTGCTGCTCCTAAAAGCATTAAAAACTGCTTTCCTGTTTCATTTGGCTGATTTGTTGTTTTTCCTCTCTTTTCCTTCCCAGCCCTGTAGTAGTGGCTAAGCTTTGCTCTCAAATCTAGGACTGTATGCTAGGCAGGAGACCTGTCATGTGGGATGTGAGCTCAGAGCAGGGACAGCACCTTCCAGTTTGTTCTAGGTATAGAGACCTTTCTGCATGGGATCCCTAGAATGTCTCTCTGTGACTGTTTTCAGATTAATCCAGGTGTTATGCTGTACCATGAAAAATGCCATTCCCCACAAGGAAGGAAATCCCCACAGACCCACACATTTGCCTTTGAGCAAACAAGGACTCCAAAGAGATGGAAATGTAAGTGATGTACTGTATGCAGACAGTGGGAAGCATTAGAAACACTGGGATTACTTTGCAAATCCTTTTTCAAAGCAGAAGCAGTAGGACAAAGCCACATCAGACACATATCATTTTTCTGTTCACAAATGCTTTTAGACACTTAATCATAGCCTGTGGCATGTTCACAAGAGGATGTGCATTGGAGCAAATCCTTGGTCCATATGCTCTGGAGCAATCCCCAGTTCCTCCTCTGTTACAGCCAAAAGTGGCATGAGTTTTGGGAAAATCATCTGTCTTGTTATCATTAGGAGGATGGATGTATTCCCTGCCATATATTATAACCACTGTTTTTTTCATTATTAATGTTTCAATGAGATCGTTACTCCCAAATGCAACATCTTCCTTTAATAGTATCAGATTTTCAGAGCTTCTAATCTCTGCACCCAGACAGTATTTTGTTTCAGTCTGTCCTTATCTGCAGCATGAAATTTGTCTTCTATTTCTCCTGCTTGGTAAATCACATTTTTTCATATGTTGCCACAGATGCTCTGCATGGCCAGACTTCATTCTCTTAATTTTCACCTTCAGCCAAGCACTGCCTGCATGAGAATTTTGGCTCTTATTTAGTATAGGGACTTACCAAGGAGAGGCATATGCCTGCCACTGGCTCATGCCCCTTCTTTTGAAGATTTAGTATTACCTCTGTGAACCTTTTTGGGGGTTTTTTGGGGTATTTTTTTTGTTTGTTTGTTTTTGGTTGTTTTTTTTTTTTTCTGTAAAGCATAATTTAGTAAGAGCCTGGCAGGTCTGCAATCTGCTTGAGTACCTGGGAGAACAAACAGAATTTTTTCCAGAAAGTGATCCCACCAGAATCCAGCCCTGCTGCCCAAAACAGAGGGCAGGAAGAACCAAGGGGTCAGAGGAAAAGACTAATTTCTTTCTTAGCAAGAGATAGATCACTGAACAATAAACTTTCAAATCTAGCAAGCTCTAGCAATCTGAGCAAACTTGAACTATGCCAGAGGGTGAGATGCAAAAGGGAGGAGGGAAAGTCAGTCTCTGGGGATGGCATAATGCACGTCTGACATCCTCACCTGACTTTTCAACACAAGGCTACAGGAACACTGCAGCAGATTGCCTGGGGAGGCTGCCTCCTCCCCAGCACAGGATATTTTGAGCAAAAGCCATCCATTAGGAGCAATTGAAGGTACTGCCATGCAGTAGCTGTGCACAGGAATGACTGCAGGATCTTTTGAGGGCTTTCTTGAATTGTCTTGTCACCCTCCAGCGCTTTCCCACTGAGAGCACTGAGAAAATGTTTGCCCTTTATAAGGGCAGGTGGCCAGTATTTGAGTCTGGTACTTGCTCAAAAAATTATTGCGGTCCTCTTGGTTATCAGCCATGGCTCTTCTAACCAGAGTTTTACATCGTATCTTGTAATACACACACCACCTTCCCTCTGCCAATTGAGGAAGAAGCTGACTTGGAACCAAGACAAATGAAACGTTCTCTGCTCATTGCCCAAGCTGAGTAAAGCACTGAAAATAAACAAATGTCTGCCTCAAACTGCTTGGATTTACTGTTTTTATATCCCAGGTTAGCTTGGTTCAGTAAAGGATTCTTAGGGACATTTTTAACCTTGGCAACCTCTAAGGGAGAAGGATCATGGTGCCTAACACCCTTCCCAAGGGAAGGGAAATCTTAAAAGCTGCCCATGGCCAACAGCCCAGCTTCTCAAACAGCACTGCATCTGCTTCAGCCAACAGCAGCCTCTGGGGAGTTCAGATCCAATCTCTGCCTGCTGGGCCCAGGTGCAGATAAAGCTACCTTTACCCACCTTATATGCTGCAGCTGTTTTGCAAGCAGGTAGCGGAGAGCAAAGCCTGCATTTGGGGAAAAGCTCTTGATGGCTCTGAGTAATTTTGCATGTTTGGTAGTACATAAGGCTGTTTATGTGTTTATGACAGGAAAGTGCTTAAAATCATAAAACTTCTAGTAAAGGAATGCATAACCTTCCCTTGCTCATCAGAATATGGCTCTCAACAAAACTTCCCCTAAAAGGAACCTGCAAGCTAAGGTCATCTTGCTGCTATCTAGAAGGAGGAGATCCTATTGACTGAGGCAAGAAATGAGATCTCCTCAGTGTGCAGACTTGTCTGGTAAGACATTGTGGGTTGACCCTCATTGGATGCCAAGTTCCCACCAAAGCCACTTTAGCTCCCTCTCCTCAAGTGGATGTGGGAGAGAAATCCTAAAAAAAGGTTCATGACATAAGGACAGGAAGGATCACTCACCCATGGGTGTCATGGGAATAACAGACTCAATTTGTGAAGAATTCTTTTTCTATCAATAGCAGCATAATAAGAAATAGAAACTAAACCTTAAGACACCTTCCTCCCATCTCACCCTTCTTGCTGGGTTTAACTGCACTCCTGATTTTCCCTATCTCCTCCATCCACTTTGGAGCTGGCAGGCATTGGCTCTGTCAGACATGGGAGAAGCTTCTGGCAGCTTCTCACAGAAGCCACCCCTGTAGCATCCCCACTATGAACACCTTGCACATAAACCTACTCCACCAGGTAAATGGGGGAAGCAGAGCTCTGTCCTGGCAGCACACGTGGGCACTGAGGGGGTTTGGTACGCTGTGATGGGCGCTGCTGGGAGCCAGACTAATGCAGAGCAATGTGGGGCTGAAACAACCCCTGAGGGACAGTGGCTAAAGTGCCCTTCCAGGATCAGTCACCACCACAGCTTCATCCAGGTAGGAGGGGCAGTGCTCTCCTGTGCACAGCGTGGACAAGGCTGGTGAGGAAACACAAGAGGGAGCACAGGACAGTGTTTCATAATGAACATCTGGCTCTCAGAGCACAGGCTGAGAGGCTGATTTATCGACACTGAGACAATAGACTATTGTGCTGTGTCACAGGGACCACTCCACTGGCTCTATTCATTCCTACAGATATATGAACTGCCCATCTCCTCCTGTCTTAGGTTGTTGCCTTCTCACTTCTTTTCTCTCCTTCTCTTCCTGGAGGGTGTTTTTGAGCTGTAATATATAAATATTTGACATGAGTGCAATATTTTTTTCCTTGGCTGTGGTCAATGGCAGCGTGTAACAGTGTTGTCTAAGAGGAATTCTGCTACTTGTAGCAAAACCAGATCATCTCACTACAGTTTGTTCTGCTCTTTCATATTCTGGCAGGTAATGTGACCAGGCAATCAATGGAAATTACCACTGCCTGAGGACTAAGATATCGGATACTCTGCTGCAAACTGCAAACCTGCTCTTCCCAGGTTCTTTATGAATGGTGCCACCAAATATTAGTGAGGCCTTAAAAATCCCTCAGGAAAATTGAATCTGCATTGTTATTGTGTAAATAGGAAAACAAAGGCACAGTCAAGTCCCAACACAAATTACGAACTGTGATTCTGGGTCACCCCAGTTCTTGGCTTCCCAGTGTTGATGCCAAGGGCCCCATTCTCTTGTGTTGTGAGATCTGTGTTTCCCAATGTAGAGTGGACGAGAATTGGTGTTTGAGAATAGGAGGAAGCATTTGCTCTCTCTGTTCTATTTCCATTTCCTTTGGCCCAAATAGTGCTGTGAAGTAAAAGACTGGAAGAGGGTAAAGTATATTATAAAAGCAATCAAAACTTAGCATTCAACTAAGGAAATGTTGGCACTGATAGTGTTTGTGTAGTGTTAATTCAGGCCCCTCTGTGCACATGAAGACAGATTATAGTTGCACACTATAGTCCCTCACCTAATTTAGTACCCAGAAAAGATGATGCTCAATTAGTGATCAGTTAGTCAATAATCTCTTCTATCCTTACTGTTGTGGAAGGGTCCTGTGTCTTATTTAATACCCATCTTTAAATCCTGCTCTGAATACAGCATTACTCCCTTTCTCCTGGCATGTCTCTGGAACTCTTTGGTGTTTGGGTACTTCAAAAATACAAGTACTTGTTGTTACAGCCTGCAAGTTAATTAGTGAGACCAAACCCCTTGTACCAGGGAGGGAACCAAGGCACAGACTGAGGTTGGAAACCATTTTTAAATTGGAACATTCAGTGTAAAGACACTGAGATGTTGGAATATAGCAAGAGAACAGAGCTGGGGGAGGGTCTAGAGCACAAGTGTGATGAGGAGCACCTGAGAGAGCTTGGAGGTGTTTTATCTGAAGAAAAGGAGGCTCAGGGGAGACCTTATCACTCTCTATAACTACCTGAAAGGAGGCTGTAGCCAGGTGGGGGTCAGCCTATTCTCCCAAGAAAAAGTAATAGGACAAGAGGAAAAGGCCCTAATTTGCACCTGGAATGATTAAGATGGGATATTAAGAAAAAAATTCTTCACTCAAAAAGCAGTCAAGCATTGGAACAGACTGCTCAGGGAGATGGTATAATCACCATTCCTAGAAGCGTTCAAAATAAGTGTAGATGTGGTGTTTAGGGACATGGTTTAATGGTGTACTTGGCAATGCTGGGTTAATGGTTGGATTTGATGATATGAGGGGACTTTTTGAACCTTAATTATTCTATTATACCAATGACTGTTTCCTTTGTTTCTAACTGCTTGATCCAAGCTTATGGCAGAACGACTTCAGTTTAGGATTATCACTGTTCAGGTCTTTCCCTACAAAACAGCCACGTAGGCCTCCCTGCTGTTTCCTGTGTATGAGCTGGGGAGATGCTGGAGCTCTGAGCCTTGGCACTCAGCAGTGACAGGCGGACCAGGCTAGTTAAACATGGATTAAACCCAACAGATCTGCTCTGGCAGGTCCAGCCAGACAGAGCAGGGGAATGTCTAAACCCTGCTGGCAGAGCTGCCCGGGCAGGCTGTGAGCCAGCAGCCAGGGCTCGGGCACGAGCTCCGTGGTGGGCAGCAGACCGGACACACGGTGCCGAGCCCGCTCCGGGGGCTGATCTTTCACAGCACTACAGGCAAAGCTGATACAGCCTGGGCCTCAAGTTTTCAGGATTAAAGGCAGCATTGCTGCTGCTGGAGCCAAGAGGAAGTGTCAGTCTTCAAAAAGTGTCACCCAAAAACTGCAGGCCAGTTTCAGAAATAATCTGCAACCAATTTGTCCATGGTCATATGGGAAATCTGTGGCAGGCTGGAAATATGATGCAAACATCCATCTCCCAGCCCAGTGTTTTAATAACAAAGCTGTACTTCCCAGATACTCACCTACTTTGTTATTTTTTCCTCTATCAAAAACATTCTTTATACGTCTATTTTTTTTTTTCCACAACAGCTTTACAAGGGTGAATCTCTGTTACAGACCATTTTTTTCACACTGAATACCGATGGTATTCTAATGAATTTAGTTTGTAGAGCTCTGTGAAAATTATTTTTACTATTAACATTCAAGCACTCCAATTACATTTGCTAGCCTGCAAGAACATCAAACAGTGAGAATTTGATTCACCAGTGAGATGCAATGTAGAGGGACCTGTAGGTAAAAGGTATTAGCATTTTAGGAACCACAATCCAAGGGGAAAAATGCTATAGTGTGTCGCATTCAAAAATATGAGTGAGTTGGGGTAAACAGGAATGCTATTTTGTGAAGTGATGCTTAGGGAATAGCTAGTCAAACCTTCCTGTTTTGTGGAATTAATATTTCCAGGCAAAACACTGATCCCTTTGAAACTTTTTAGTCTTTTAAATCTTCTTGTTAGTGTTCTTCTGTGCAAGTTAGACAAGACTTAAGCAGCTAATTTCGACTGGTGCTTAATTTTTGCAGAAACTCTGGACACCTGATGACTCAGGGGGTGAGGTTAGTGAAAGGATCAGTCCAAGCCATTGTCCAGGAGATGGTAAGGCCAGAGCATTGTGGTGGTTCTTAACCAAGTTAGTCAAAGCTTGATATATATCAAAGAAGATCACACTTCCCACTACACTTCAATAACCAAAAAAAGAAATGCAGTTAGCTGAAAAGGTTATTGTGAGAAGCCCTGTTTCGACACTCATTATTGTTTTTCTTTACCTGCGTGCCACGGAGCTACTTTAAGAGCAAAGTCATCCTCTCCACAGGGTGCAGAGCTCTATTGGCTATTTTAAGACACAGAGGCAGCAGGAGAGGAAGGACTACTGATGATTTGAGAAATGATAATCACTGTGCAAGGGCAAGATGCACAAGCACCAGTGACTCAGAAAATTGTGTGCCAGCCAGAGGGAGGACTGCAGAGTGAAGAGGTGGTGGAGGAACAACCTCTGCACAGCCCAGGCTCAGGAAGCTGCTGTTCCTTTCAGGCACAAGCGTGCTGTGGTGACTCAGTTCAAAGCTACATCAGCCAATTGTGAGATATTTCTGAGCAGTGAATTGTGAACAACTTATTCCGTCCAAAGCCTGCATCCACCTCTTTGAAATCACATTGCAGAGGTTTTTGTGGTGCCAGAGTTGTGATTTAAGGACAGGTTCTGTTTTTGTGGCAGCGGATAATAAGGGTAATTTCTGGAGAGTTGTTTGTGTAAGCTGCAGCAGTGAATTAATGATTAGATGGGGGAGAGAAAGTAAAAAAACCAAATAGTTAAACCTGTGAACATATTTTGGACCTCAGGTTCTTCCTGGATAAACATTGGTTACAAGCACCTAAAGTAGCAGGAGACAAGTCTGGTGAAATAACTACGCATGGGGAGTCTCCAAGACCATAGAGGGAACATAGCCAGAGCACCTGACTTGGATATCTGAGGTTTGGTATGATGCCATGAGATGGAGAATGTGAGGTCAAGAGAACCCAGGTGTCATTCCCTAATGAGGTGAATGTGGGTCTCTCTGTCGTTACAGAACAGAGAAGCATTTGCAGAAAAAGACAGAGAAAATATTCAGGAATTCAGATGAACAACTGCAGAGATGTTTGGGAAGTGCAGTAATACTTTCAATAATTCATGAAAAGGCTATTGCTAAAATATAGAGGCAGAGACAAAGATGATGAGAAACAAACCCACAGGCTGAAAAATGTTTTCCAGCACTATGAAACATATGGTGTCCTTTCAGCAGCAGAGCATAGACCACTTCAATAGTACCCAAAAAAGTCAATTGCCTAATTGTCCTGTGCAATTTCTCATCCCAGTGGGGGCCTTGCCCTAGGTTCTTCACATCTCCTAAGTCCTGTCATTATTAGCAGTATGTGTGGCTTCTGGATCTCAGGATGAATTTGAAGGCTAGTGAAACCCCATGGCTTCTTCATCAGTCTTTCAGCCAGACAGGGACCAACTGGCCTTGGTATGAGCCTGTGTCATTGCATCCAGCAAAACACAACACTAAAACATGAAGGGCTTTCAAAAAGAATACTTGGAGGTTTTACTGACATATTGTCCACAGGGAAGTGGGAGAGAAAGATTTGGAAGAAATGTTAGAGAAGTGTTAAGAAGCTGTCAGTGTAATGCTGTCATGTGTTAATTAATGCGGGGAGAAGATAATTATGCTAAAATTATACAAATAGCCTTATCTCAGGTTAGCAGCAATTGACTGGCATTTAAATCATTCACCAGAATTAATTAAACATTGCGTCCAAATGCCTCAGAAATTATCGTGGTGCAAATCATCCCAGAACAATAGCAAGCCTCACTATTACTTGGTATGAGTGGGTTTACTCCACTGACTTCAAAATACCTTATCAATACCTAGTCAAGCAATAGGAAACAATAATCAAAGAACTTATTTCAACCACTGAACAATTCCAGCAGCAGCTCAGAAGAAGAGAGGATATTGTTATCAATTTTCCCAGAACAATGTCTCAAAGCTAGCTCATATTATCAGACCAAAAGCTGTTACAAAGAAAGAAAAGATATCACAACCTGAGGGGCTGCCTTTCTGCTCCTGGCCTCCAGAAACAGGCCAAATTTACCACTTTATTCTGAGGCAAACTTAGCCACCATTTCCCCATCCGCAGTAGGCCTGTGGATATTTCCCCATGTGGTTATAGAAGCCAGGGAAAATCAACCTCATCCACTCCAGGAGCAGGTGGGTGGACTTAGTTTGAGGTGAGGCTGTCAGATCACTAACACAACATAAGTCACAAAGTTTTTTGAGACATCTGGGCTTCAGTGAGTTTTGGAGATCCCTCAGTTTCTGGGGTAGAAAAAAGATTCTCCAACATTGGTGGGATTGCTTAGGGTGGAGAGCTGTATGTGTGGGAATGTGAACAGTCCAGGAAAGGAGCACTTCTTCCATCCTGCTGCCCACTTCCCTTCTTAAACCCCAGGAAGATAAGTGAGCAGAAAATTCTTAATCTTACAAGTTAATCTGAAAAGTTTCCTGTAGTTGTAAAAGTAATTCCAAACTGCAGATGTTCACAGCTTGTAAATCTTATGACTGCATGCAAACCAAAGTAAAAGCACAGAAAACCCATGCACCTATCACCAGTGAATAAATTCAATTAACATCTAGCTCATTACTTGACTCCTTGTGCTACAAACCTGTCAAGCACTCATCCCAGCAGAGGCAGAGGTGCCTTTTGAAGTGGCCCTGTGAGACACCAGCCGAGCTCGTCAGCTCAAATAAGCAAAGCCTTCAATCCTCTGCCCACCACATCACAAGCATGCCCTTCTCAGCTCATTTGATTGCTCTTGCTGGACTTTTTGACATAAGCTGCCTCTCTCCAGCTACATTTTCTTCAGCAGTGCCTAGGGACTCTCCTGTGACAACAGATGATAAGGTGAATTTGTTCTACACAAATTACAGTTGCTGTTTTTCTCTTCCCTGGGGAGAGCAGTGATTATTTCCCTCTCAGGAGTTGTGCTGGGTTTCTGGCATTTGCACTCTGGCATGTAACTAGGAGATGGTGCAAACCTGTGTGACTTCCAGTGCATCTCTTGGCTGCTGGACTCCCAGGTACTGGCCCCCAGTCCTGTGGGTCTGGTCCTCAGGATATTGCAGGATAAGCAACAGCCATCAGTCAGTTAATGCCTCTTAATTCTTTTGTTGTTGTTGTTACTCTGCAAACAGTGTATTAAAAACAATTTGAGTCAAGGAGGAAAGTCAGGATTACAATGACTTCTTTGCTGATACAGGGCATATCCATGGCTGCCATCTGGCTGGGTTCTCTCTGAAGGTACTTTAGTTTCCTTCTCCTACTACTACTACTACACTGCTTGTGCTGGGCAGCATTTTAGCATCATGGTTTACTCCCTGCTAAGGGTACATGGATTGTTTGCAAGCTGAGAAGCTTTCCTCCACCTGCAGTGGGGTTCCCCAGGCACTCCCTCTGCAAGTCACCCTCTTGAGGACTACCTGGGGGAACACCTTTGCAGTGCTACAGGTGTCTGCAATGCAACAGGGGACACTGTAGGGCCACTGTCACCTCCTAGCACTCACACCTCTGAGGTGTCTTTACTCATGTTATGGCCACGTATTCAGCTCTCCAGTGTACTCAGACCTGGAGTCACACCCAGGGTCTGCCCTACAGGCAGTCAGGCAGAGCAGCAGGGCAGCTGCTGCCACACTGCTGCGTTTCAGAGAGGCACGGGGAGCAGCCAGGGCTCAGTCATCCCATGTGTGCACGTCAAAGTCAACACAGGAAGGCAGCCCTAAGGGAAAAACAACCTTCCTCTTCACCATTCATCTTTGTCACCTCTTCTGCAAGTGATCAAATTCCCAGCTTTGCTCTGGAAACCTTCCAAAACTCCCCTAATCTCTGCGAGTTTTCTGTCTACCTTTTCCTATCTTTGTGGAGGTTGGAAATTTTCTCATGCAGTTATTAAAAAATGATCCTAATAGGCAAGGAGCACCTACAGAAACAACAGCAATAAAAAAGATGTTTTATGCTTAAGGAAGTAACAGCCATAATCTGGTTGGGGGAAAAATGCAAAATTTTAATTCCTATGTGAATGGCACACAGAGAAGGACATGGTTTTCAAGGAACCAACACATTTCTGATGTAATTACAGAATTAGGCATAAACAGCACCAGTCAGCAGTGTCAGGAGGTTTAGAAAAAGGAAATGTGATATGTAGATGGCTACAGTTCAGAATAATGCACCAGACAAGAGATTATTAAAAAAAAACCATATGTACCCAAAAATGGAATAGAGAAAGGAGTAGACAAAGCTACAAGATCATCTAAAATGGAACCAGATAGGAAAACTGATGAGATCAAATCCCCCTGTTTTTTGGTGCATGCAAGTCACTTACCAGGAAGACAAGATTTGTGCAGCAGCCACTGCCCAGCCTGATGCAGGATGCCCAGGAGCATTTCTAACCTCCTAAAATACAGCAGAGCACAAGCTACAAGCTACCCTACACAATGGGTATGATGCAAGTCTGAGTGCAAGCCTTGGTCTGGCCTGTCATTTCTGTATCCATAAGGTGAGCAGTGCCTCTTGTTTTGCTTATACTCTAGACTGCTGTAATTCCTTTCATCAGATGCCAACCCTTGGTATATCTCATTTTGGTTTGGAGGCTTTTTTTTTTGTAGCTGAAAAACTGGAAGTAAATTGGATTTTGTGTTTGCTCTGAAAGCTCTCCAAATATTCATGTAAAGGAAAAGTCTTTGTCCTCTAAACTCCTATGGCAAATAAAATTTAGCTTTTTTAAATTCATGGTAGGACAAAGGAGTAAAGGAACTGTAAATCTGATATGCAATGACACTGGTTAGAAGGAGATGCTGTGATACCAGTTGTATTCCTTGAGCCCTGCAAGGCCTGCTGGTCTGCTGCAGTGTGAGCGGGGCTGAATGATGTGGGGAGTCCTGGATGGAGTCTGAATACCTGAGTTTCTTTTACCTATCCTAAGCTACATAAAGAGCAAAAGCAAGGTCTGTTTTCAGCTTTGGTCTTTCTTTTGACCCAGGCTTGGTAGTGGGGTCAGCCATGTGTCCTTGACAGGAAAGTGCTGTGGTGAATTTTGCCAGCAGTCAGTGGTGAGCAGCAGTGCTAAAGGTTTCCATGTCCATGAGGTTCAAGCCTCTCTCAGTAGGATGGATGCAGCATCTGTCAATGAAAGAGGATTACATTGAAACCACTTCTTTGCTGTTGACTCACTTTTATCTCTTTTGCAAAATACTTCACTTACCATACTGCCTTCATTAATTTATATAGAAATTATTTTCTATATAATTATTTATAATTATTTTATGTGACTGGGAGAAGGAAAAGAGAGTGTCTGCATTTCCAGCAAGTTTTCACCTGTCTGCTCAAAAACTGCAGAAAGCTGTACAAAGTCCTCAGTAGCTTGGCCATGGGCAAACTCTTTGGACCAGGCTTTGTTGAAGTTTCTCCTACAAGTAACCCCAGAGGATGTCACCATGGACATGTACAGCAAAGGTTATTTAAGTTCCTATCTCTGCCTCTGGATGTTTTCTATCTCAGGAGTGGGGATGGAATAAGCTTACATCAGTTTTTCTTCAGCAAACATGGAAGAAGCCCTGTGAATGTAGAGTGCAAATATTCCTCTTTACATGATTCTGCTACCAGGAAAAAAAAAGCAGCACTCACGATATCTTGTCAGGATCCATAATGTTGCCTGACCTTTCACTTGAAGTACCCTTTTCAGATTTTTAAGACCGTGTGAGAAACGTTTCATTCATTAAGATACTTGGAAATTGTTAAGTGTTGAAAACAGTGGAAATCTTTTTGTTGGCTTAAGAGGATTACCTGTGATCCTGCATGTGGGACAGCTCTTCCATCAAGCATCACAGGCTTAGCTCCCACTGAAAGGATTCTAAAGTCTTCAGGAGCAACCAGCAGGTGAACAAGCAGCTTTCTGACCTTGCAGACATTTGAGTGGCTCTATGTCCCTGAGAAGCTCTGGCCAGCAGCTTTGTTTCAGTTCTGTGGTGTGTTACCAGGCAGGAGGAGGCACAGGATGGATGCACCCCCTGTCACAGTTCAGTCTGTTGACAGGGGGAGGATTTCCTGCTTTCCAAAATGCAGGGAAGAGTACACAAAGCCTTGTTCATATCTCCAGCTTTCTTTGATGCATCTGAAAAGAGACAGAAAGTTGCCTTTTCTGGGATTTATTTCCAACAACCATTAATGGCAGTTTGGATTCAGCATTCTTTGGTTTTCCTTCCTCAGAGCTTTCCAATGTGCTGCCCAGCACATCTTGCATTTTCTATAGTTTTAGGCAGAGACATGCCTTGGAGGGAGATGTTTTAAGAACAGCTTCCCTGTTTTTTATATCTGTAGCAATAAATCCTCTTCACACAATAATGTTGTGCCCACTAAGTGCAGACCATTCTGGAACAGCAGTTTGCTGCAGCCTACAAATAAAATTGATTACTTCAGTTATTTTAAGGTGTTTCCCGTTGCAGTTATTCCTCAACAACATGGATGGATATTTTTCCAAACTAGGACACAGCTGGTTTATATTATAGCTGCACTCACAGCATCTGAGGAGTCAGATGAGTCATCCCAAGAACCTTTCAGATGTGGGGTGGGAAATCTATTCATGCATTATCAGAAGCTGATCCCATATCCAACAGTCTGTTACACAGAGCAGATAAGCAATGGATCTGGTGAGAAAAGCTCTGCTTCTGATGCCCTTTCTCTCTGTCCAAAGAGGGAAAAAAATTAAGATAGAGCCAAGCTTGACTGTTCACAGAGGAGATATTTGGTGCGTTGCAGGGAGGGACACGGCACAGAGTTAAATTAAACTTCCATCAAAACCAACAATAGGCTTTTGAATCACGTCTGTGGGGGTTGGAAAGGTTGGTGTGGGTGCTGACAGAGCTTGATGCTTTTGGGATGTCTGTGTCACAGCCTGCAGGGACCTGCCAGGCCACCTGCCTGGCTTTGGGCACCAGGAGCCTGCTGGGCAGGAGGAGGTGTAAGGCCACCCTTACCAGCATTGGACTCAGCCTCCAGGGAAGAGGGAGATGCAATGGCCACAAATGAGCACTGGAAGCCTGGCTGGTGACTTTGGCCCTCAGCTGAAGGCCAACAGAGAATGTCACTATCATGGAAATTCATGCATCTAACCTGTAAATAAGAAATTCCCTGTGGCTGCCATGTCCTTCGCCTAGGGAGGGGATTTTTGCAGGCCTGTCACCGACTGTCTGCAGAGCCTCGGGGAAGAGCTGTGGAGAGCTTGTCAGTGGGCAGTGCCTCCTTCAGGAAGTGAATGAGAGGCTGAGTGGGACATAATGGAAAGGCAACCAGATGAAAGTCTCAGTGCTGGTCATGTCTTACAGCTACTGTCCACTGCCTGTCAGAATGTGGCTGATAGCAAAAGGGCTTGGCACAGAGAAATGCCATGTTGTAAAAACACAGTCAAGACCTCAGCTTGTCTGTGTTCAAAGGAGAACAAGTCTCTTGTAGAGGATGTAAATGGCAAGCTCCCATCCCTCAAGGGAACCATGTGTGGAAATCTCTTGTTCGCTGCTGGCCTAGGTGAAAGCAGCAGAAGTTCATCAGGGACCAGAGCAAAGGAAGCCTCCATGGTTCATGTGTACAGCAAAGCCATGGAAACTTTTCTACATGGTGTTGCAGCATGACAGAACTGGAGGTAGTCTAGCACATCTTCCCTTACATCTCCCCTGGAGATTCATTGGAAAAAGGGACTGGAGGAATCACCTTCCTGACATTGTATCCTTCTGCATTATGGGATCTGTATCATCTGGTCCAATGAAAGAAGGTCTTTGTTCTTGGTATATTATTAAAAAGTCCTTATTTTCCCAGATATTTTTATCACACATTACCAATTTTTTAAGCTTCAGAACTCTGAGGTTTTATCAGCTCTGATCTGCTTTCCCTCTCTTTCTCTGTCATATGGTGCTTTTCTGTTTCTAATTGGAGCCTTCACTTTGCCACAGAAACTGGAAGGGATTTTAGCCAATGTTGTCTTCTTTATTGATTGTGGGAATGTGATTATTTTGATGTGAAAAATTGTTGCTTTCCATTAGCCTTCTGTCTTTGCCTTTCCTCCTGTTTGCTTATAATTTGTTTTTAATTTTCTGGAGGAACCAGCCCTTCTGAATCATCATACTTGTGTGTCATTTATTAAGTGGGTTTGTCCTCTTTCCCCTATTAAGCAGTGAAACTGTCACTCAATGCCTGAGGTTTTGCAATATGCACAAAACCCCAGGACCTAAATCTCTCCCTGGATGTCAGCAGCACCTTTCTGCTCCCCTTTTAACTGTGGTCAGACCTTATAACTGAAGTCTCATGGTTTTCATGTCTGAACTAAGGTGAAGGCCTGCACAAACATTTCTTAGCTTGAAATGTTTCATAACCATGAAGAAAATGTTTATTTACTAATTTCATCCCTAGGGAACAGATACCAGCTCCCAGGTGAGGATATTCACAGGATGCTGCAGCTCCTGAAGAATTTTTGGACCCTGCACAGGTCCTGCACAAACAGAGGCTGCCTAATTTCACAGCCACTGTTTTTCAATCCTCCTGAAGCTTCAGGGGCAGAATTTCTTAGTGTTAGAAATTGTAATATGGTCTGTGGGCAGAGCAATTATCCCAGGGCAGAACTGTATAGTCAAAGCAAAGAAGCTTTATCAGGAATCTGCAAAGCTTCTCCCTTGACCTTGTGCCCAGGGATGTGGTGCTGTCCCCACTCTTGTCATCCAGGACAGCTGAGGGCCAGGCAAAGGTTCTAAATTCATCTGCAGTTTACACATAAGAAAACCTTAAATACATCTGCAGACAGCCAGCACTGAAGGTCAAGCACAGAACAAGGAGAGTCTTGCTCAGAGCTGGCCCTGTGGGAACTGAGGGAGGCTTGGCAGTGCAGAAGGCCTTCCAAAAAACCAATTGGACTTGAAGGGGGCACAGATCCTGCAAACAGATTGAGGCTTATGTAGCAAGCAGCCAGGTCTGAGCTTGACCCAAGGCTGCTGAAATTGGGAAGCGTTCCACAGCATCTGCTCATGGCACCACTGGCAGCACGCTGGGGCTGGCAGAGGTATCACAATCCTCCCCTTGACAGGCAGGGATGCTGGTCAGAGCAAGAACAGGAACAAACAAGGTCTCACCAGCTCTTATTATTCTCACAAAGCATCGTGTGAACTTGTGGTTTTGCAGCCAGGTTTGGCTGCAGGGCCACAGTGCTGGTGGCACACAGGTGAAGAGGGGTCGTGCACCCAGAATTTCAGAAAAGATAGTGGCTGAAGGCCAGTCACACTCTGGCAGTGAGTGCTTGGCTAGACTTTCAGACAAGCTGCAAATGTTTCAGTCAGGCTGAAGTTACAAAGAATGAACTGGGGGCAAAATCCTGGCATATTGTGAATGCCTTGATATATAATGTCTGCAAGCTCTTAATAAAATCCCTGCTAAGGAGATGATGAGGAGTGGAAACAGCATGGGCATTGCTGTTTAGCTCATTATTTAGACATATAAATGCCTCATAGCGCCATTGACTGTGCTTACTCAGCCTCATTTTTGAGGTAATTAGTTGTTTCATTAAACACAAACCAACTGTGATCTCTCTCAATAGGAGAGGAAGGAAAGATCTTTGCATTGGCCACAGAAAAAGTAGGACTGAACAGGAACAAAGGAGTTGTCCTGTCAGCAGAGAAGACCTGCTGGAAAAATTAATATTTCAGAGAGGAGAAAATTTTCTTATTTTTCTTCCTTTTGGGAAGATATGAAGCATACCAAGGTTTGCAAGAACCTTGAACTACTTTTGTGGATACTTTTAACAAAAACAATATTGCAAAGTCTGATTTACTAAATGCTTACTGGGTTAATAGACAAATTTGTGGCTAAATAAACATATTTTTCTGCAAAAAGGAAAATAATCTTAGTAGCTCTTTATTTTTTTTTTTAATGACTCTTTTGTTTCCCCAAGAAAAAGAACTAAATTCTCTGAATGATGGCCAGTTCCACTTGGGCAGGACTATGGGAGGCTGAGACTGGAAGCTTCAGGAATAAGTCACCTGCTAAGTCACACTGCTAGGCAAGTGTCACTACCAGGAGAGGGTGAATGGGGCAAATGGATAAATACCATTATATACTGAGTAGCAAAATGAAGGAGACACTGGAAGGAGAACAGGAAAATGTTTATTTGGGAAGGGATGTGAATTTTCCAGTACAGAAGCAAAGAACACAGCAAATTCAGTCAAATGCCTGATATCTGCATCATCATTGCATTTTAAGTACTTTTGTACATTGTCTCTGGAGTGGAACAAAACTGAGCTAGATCCAAGGATGAAAAAAGAGTATGTAAGGTCCTATGCAATTTCCCACAGAGAATCATAGAATCACAGAATTGTTATGGTTGGAAGGGATCTTAAAGATCACCTTGTTCCAACCCCTCTGCCATGGGCAAGGACACCTTCCACTAGACCAGGTTCTCAGAGCCCCACCCAACCTGGCCTTGGACACTTTAAGGGATGGGATATCTGCAGCTTCTTTGGGCAGCCTGTTCCAGTGTCTCACCACCCTCACAGTAAAGTATTTCTTCCTTATACCCAATCTAAACCTTCCTTCTTTCAGTTTAAAGCCATTCCCCCTTGTCCTATCACTACATGCCCTTCTGAAAAGTTCTCCTCCAGGTCTCTCATAGCTCCCTGGTATTGATAATACCTCAGCTTATCTCTGATAACAACTCTACTATGGCAAATGCACCATCTCTGCTGTGAAACTAACTGCATTTGTCAAATGAAAGATGCTTGTGCCCTCTCACCTCACAGAGTAGGTAAAGGAGTTTGGTGAATAAAGAAATAAGTAATTTATAAATGTTTGGTTTGTGTTATTTTTCTTCAACTCAGTATCTGGGCAAGGGAGTTTGAACTTTGTATATCTTTGAAGGTCAGGTCTGAGGAAAAATCTGCTTCTTAGATAAAAATACAACTTCATCATTACTGCAGCAACCAATGTGCACTGTTACATTTAGCAGAGAGGGGTTTCTGCTTCATTTTTTTCCTTCATGGAGCTACATTGTAGACATAAAAGGTAATATTCCCAGCTTGGGAGTTGACTAGGGGCTCTGTGAGGGTGAAAGCTCTGTGGTTGCTAACTGGGTCTTCTAAAATGTAATAAATCAGGTTTTTTGAGCTCCACTGTATTGCACAAAGCACAACAAGCAAAGGGAAAGTTTAACAGTCAGAGAAGATGGAGAAGTAATGAGATTTGAAAGCTAAATTTGAATAGAACAATGGATCAGAATAGAATGGATCAGAAAGGTGCTTTGAAATGTAAAGAATTAGTTTGCTTCTTGGTTCACTTAAAGTAAAAAATGTGTTCTTTCCCCCAGAAAGATTATTTAAATCCAGTATAAAGCCAAATGGCATTAGCAACATGTTGTTTCATTTAATTTCATTCCAATGTCCTAAATACCTCACCTCAGTCACTGAAGATGTGATGGAATGGCTCATCCTGGAATCCTGTTCAGCCTTGAGATGATCCTATCCATGTCCATAAGCATCTGAAGGGAGGGTGTCAAGAAGATTGAGCCAGGTTCTTCTTGGTGGTTCCAAACAATGGGTTGAAAGGCAATGGGTAGAAACTGGAACACAGGAAGTTCCTCAAGAACATGAGGAAGAACTTTTTTACTGTGAGGGTAACTATGTAGTGGAACAGGTTGCCCAGAGGTACTGTGGAGTTTCCATCTCTGGAGATCTTCTACACCTGCCTGGACAAAATTGTGAGTGACCTTTTCTCAGGGTCCCTTCTTGAGGAGGCAGGTTGGACTAAAGGACCTTCAGTGGTCCATTCCAAGCCCAACCATTCCTTGACTCTGTGACTCTGATCCTACACAGGCAGAAGCCCTCTTCCCTGCATGTATCCCTGTATTCTCCAGTCTGACAGACTGGGCTCAAAACCCATCCACCCTGACTGAGGAGTGCTGGTGTGCCCAGGTTATTTTCAAGGATGTAGCTTGGTGGCAGCATCATGTTTCATGATGGCAACAAATGTTATCTGCTAGTTGTTACATTTGTCATCATCTGAAACACAAGTAAGAATTTTGCCATGGACAAGCCCAAGGAGATTAATGGAAGATGTAGTTCAGCTGATTTTCCAATCCTCCAGATTTCCTCATATGCAAATACAACCTGGAGGGATGAGATCAGTAAAGGCATTTAAGACACAAGAAGAGAAAACCTGTAAACACAGACGATCAACAGAACTTGATTTTCAGTAAATCACATTTTGGGACAAGATATAAGCCAGGAAAATTATTACAAGAGCAAGACAGGGAGAGGATGGTGACTTGTATGGAGCATTTGGATGTCAGCCCTCAAATAGTCAGAGAAATTTACAGTCTGCACTGTCTATAAATGACAGGACCTGAGTATGGGATCAATACAAAGCTGACATGCTAAATCAGTGTAAAAAAGAGTATACCTAAACCAAGTGTCACAAATCACATCTGAGTACAGATGCTGAAAAATAGAGAGGCAAGTCACAGTGGTTGCACAATTACATTTCAATCTGATATGTGTTTGCTTACAAAAACATTTGTGCATGCTCCTACCTGCTGCCTCAAGTGACAAGTGTGAAGATGAGGCATTTGAAGGCACAGAAAATGAAGCAGAGCAATAGAAGTGTGACACGGGTTGATACAGTACATCTGTGACCTCTTTATGGCTAGTATTGAAATTGCAGCAGACTCACGTGCCCCATCTTCTGCAGATTGAATAGGGGCAGAAATTCACTGAAAAGAGTAAGACAAGAGCAAGTTCTTTTCTTGGAAAAAATCCAGAGGTTACGGTGAAGTGCAGGGCCCTGGGCGCTAAAGTCCAGGCTGAGGGGTCTCAGTACTGTGTAACTAGATTGTGGAAAAAACTAGTAACTAGATTGTAGGAAAAACCTTGGTGAGAAATGCCACAATCTGTCAATTTATCCCTCTGAGGAGGGTTTTTGAAGCAAGGATATGGCAACCCCAGCCTTGGTATTGGGGCAGCTGAATGCCTGAGACAACACCGAGCATTGACCCATCAGCCCAGCACAGTGTGTGAATGCAAACAACTTCTAACATCAGCCTGAAATTATTGTCCCCCATGATGGCTTCCTGCTCTGTCCAAGCAAGGATGCAGCTCTTCATTAGCAATTCCTGTCCAGTGGCTAACAACATGCTGAAGGAAGGGTTTAGCTTAATGGCATTTTGGTCCAACAATATAAACACAAAAAATTATAATTATCAGAAAGGGAAAGCTGGGTCAGGAAAATACCTATGGCCTGGACTGCAGCCAAATACATTTTCTCCACTTCTGTTATGGTCTTCTGCTTCCAATTCTACACAGTTTTGGCCTCATAAATACCATTGTTAATTGTTATCTAATCTCTCCTGAGCACATGGTTCATGGACTGAGCTTCTGAAGCTCCCTGATCTTGTGATAGCCCAGGGAGAGCCATGCCATGGAGAGCTACTCTGAAGATATTCATAGAGCAAATAAATTCCTATCTGAGAGACAGAGTAACAAGAATAAGACATCTATTGTCTCACTCACTGAGGGAGGCCAGGCCAGCTGCTCTGCATAAAACCTTCAGCATCAGAGAGGGATAAACACTCTCTCCTCTGAACAAACACCCACACTTTGCATCCTCTCCATTTTGCATAACCTCTGCTGAAATCAGTGTTTGTTACTTCAGACAGGAAAATATGCACCTATAAAGAAGGGAGCTAGAACAGAAATCATTTGCAAGCTGGCAAGAATGGTTTGCATCCACATTCCTTTAGCAAAGGTGGGCAAATACCCCTCCAGCTCTGCTCCAGAGCTTAGTGGTGCCATCAAACTTACTCAGTCTGGTGGTGCTGTTTCCTTTGGGTAGGCTTCACTGTCTGCTGTAACTGACAGAAGCCTGTGAAATAATGCACCGTTTATTTCAAGATCTATTTTGAAAGGAATTTTTGGCTCAGTGTTATCTGCTCAAAGGAAATGTCTTCTCTGGAGAATGCACTTCCTTAAACTGGGCATCTTGGCACATGACCACCGTAGACTGATGCTTCATTTTGTGGTAACTGAACACACAAAAGAAGCCATGACTGGGGATCTGAATGATTTCTTTATTCATTTTAGAGCAGAACCTGGCCATATTCAGGCTTCTAAGGAGCTCCAGTTCTGCACGTGCACTGTGCATTTTAGGAGTATCTATTTCAGCTGCACGCTGTGAGGACAGCAGCGTGCCTCAGTGCCAAAGATCAGCAAATGAAAATGCAGTCCTGTGAAGGCATGTATCCAAAGGCATGTGCCTTGTGGGACAGTGTTTTCAGAGGGGCAGACAGCCCACAATGTCAAGCTTCACCACAGGAGAAACAAGAAGCCTCTGAGAGACTCCCCAGAGTGGCAAGGTAACAACGAAGTATTTAGGAGCATAAAGACCTTTACAGCAGAGTTAAAGGATTTATTAATATCAGTCTGCACCACAGAGAATGCTGGGAAATATTGGCCCCACGTGTATTTTTTCAGGCTCAAATTGTAGACAGTGAGATGTTAAAACATGAGGTGTTGAACAAGCTAAAGAGCCACAAGCTGCTAGGAATGAAAGGTATATACCCCAGGAGAACTGGAGGAATTTAAGGGAAGAGGAGCTGAGTTGCTAACAAAAATATGCTGCCTCTCATTTATGTCATATCTGTGTTTTAGAAAGAGTTGATCCTAGGATGGAGGACCAGCGAGCCTTTCTCCAGTGCCAGCTGCATTGGCTGTAGCTAATCAAAACCAGAAGTTAGTTGGATAAACATGACAGAATGGGGACGACTCAGTCTGGTTTCACTGAAGGGAAATTGTCTCTAATCTACTGGTTCTTTTAATACATTGCCAGAAGAGTGGATGTGACTTTCTTAGACTTCCAATAGACATAGGACAAAGTCCTCCACAGGAGGCAATCTGGGAAACAAATACCCTGGTATATGAGACCAAATATTGTCACGGACTAGAAATTGCCTAAGAGAAAAAAAAAGATTGGTTACAACAGGCCAAAGAATGTACATGAACCTTCCCCTACAATATTCTTAATTAGACTGATGCTTAGTATTTTTAATGAGGAATTGAACTGAGAGAACTGTGAGATGTGTTGGATGTGCTGAAGGCTGTCAGGAGGGTCCCACCGTGGGATGTGCTCTGTCTCCTGCTTAGTGGGGTTTGGAAATGCTCCACAGAGAACAGTGTCACCAAGCAGTTACTTGCAGGTTTATGTGACACCTGTGTTGCAGAGACAAAATGCCAGCACAGCAGTTTTTGAATCCTTGTTTTCAGATGCTTTGTAACTGAAACTGATTTAAATTCGTTTTTGTCTCTTCTAGGAATAAATACATCTTGCAGCCCTTTCTAAAACCACAGGTCTATTAAAATCTCCACACAGAAATCACCTTTCTTGCAATCCCATTGACATACTTGCAATTATTCCATAAAGGATTGCAGCCCAGTGGGATAGCAGGATCAAGCTGTGATTCAGCTCTTACCCCTTCTGAGCTGCTGTGCACCATAGTTAACATTACAATTCCTCGAGCTCACTGTGTGGTGCTGGACATTGCATGATTCCCCATCAGCAGCAAAGTGGTCCTTCATCTGAAGTTTTTTGTATTTCTTCCACCTGAAAGATCTTGAGAACTAAGCATTAACAGAGCTGCTGTTTAAGAAGAGGAGCCATAATTTAAAAGGACAAGAAAACCTCCAAGATGTATATCTCCTTATTCAAGATTATTTATTTTCCCACTAAGTCATCTTTGAGTTGTGTATCAGGTTCAATTTCTTGATAAGGATTTTGCAGATGTCCTATCTCCTGTTCCCAGACACTTTTCTCTACACCATGTTATGTGTCTAAAGGCCTTTTCCCAGAAAGTATCTTGTTTATAGATAAACAGCCACAATAAGAGTTTTTCAGGTACTGCTTCTGTTATCAGCTAACTTTGCCAGTTCTTACAGTCTTCTACGGTTCAGACATACTTTATTACTCCTTTTGTGGTATCTCCTTCTCATCCAGAGATACTGGCAAATTAAAAAATGGCAGAGAAGTGCTAGTAATGAAACAGATGACTACTTTTACCATGGTTATAAATACATTATATTAGCAGCTAAACTGCTCTGGAAGCCTTTCCTGTGAAGGAAATCTAAGCTTCCTGAGCCATTAAGCAAGCAGAAGAGTAAATTGTATCTTTGTGAAAAAGCAGCCAGATTCCAATAAAGCTTTGACAGGTCAATTTGTATTCTCACTGAAAAAAACCTCAACCTTATAACCACCCAAGTTCTTTAGGCCAAACAACTCATTTCATGTCTAAAATACAACTTTACTGGCCAATAGTATATAAAGAGAGATCATAGAATCATAAAATATTTTAGTTGGAAGTGACCTTTAAGGATCATGTAATCCAACTCCCCTGAAATAAGCAAGGACATCTTCCACTACATGAGCTTGCTGAGAGCTCTTTCTGATTTTTCAATATAAAATGCCTCTGATTAATGTTTTTAAATGGACCCATGGATGCATTCTCAGCACCTCACCAGCATCAGCACTGTGACTAGCCAGAAAAGAACCTTAATATTTTTAAGATACTTTTGTTTTCTCTGGAGATCTTCAGTGACCTCTGATATGCACCACTCACCAACTGATTTCACACAAATATTTAAATTAAGTAGATTAAAGAAGAAATTTGGTTTTATTTTGCCTAATGCTCAATCACACACACACACACACACACACACACACTTACAAGATCTAGCCTCATATAGTTAAATTGAGTAAGGCCAGATCAATTTCTGTTATAGTCCTTCCCCATTAATTCCCTACGCTTTGTCAGTTTACAAGGTACATTCTTTTTTTTAAGACTGAGTCATTGATAAAATACTAAACTTGATGAACTCAAGAGAAGTATTGTTATCAGCATTCATAGGCTTAAGGCACCACTCCTGTATTTCTGTGCCTCCTGCAAAAACCTAAACAGTTTTGGTCAATGGAGATGAACTCATTACAGACACAGAACCCTACCCAGTTGGGTTTTCAGTTCTCTTTTGCAATAGCAGGATTGTACAGGAGCCTTGTGCTCTGGTCCCATAACAGAGGTGGAGATGAGTGGTAGGACTGTAGTTTTTAAATGTATTTATCTCATTACAAAGGGTCACTTATGGTGCAGGAGTGCAAAGGTTTGCACATCAACCATCACTCATGAGTTAGGCAAAAGAGCACGTTCTTTCTTATGCTGTCAAACACAAATCATCATGAGAGGGCACTAAAGAGCTGTCATAGCAACATACTTTGAGACCAGGGTTGTGGTGAGAGGTAATTGTCAAGTATGAAACCATCAAATATTTCCACTGAGATCTGAAACAGTGTGATTTCAAAATGTCTTCAAAATACAGGGAAGCTGAAGTTCCCTGAGCCTTTCAAGATCCTGTTCTCAAACTTGAGCCTGTGAAATATCTGGTCTGTCAAGATGAGAGGGGATTTGTGAAAAGTGGACAAGCTCTTTTAATGATAAATTTCAAATACTTCCTGTCTTAAAAAATATTCTGCTTGGGAAACTAGAGCTATCATGAGGCCTTAGAACACCTGGCAGCACAAATGAAAAATGAATGAATGAAATGCAAATTGGACATCTTGACTAGTAAAGATGTGCTATTTTCCTCCAAACACTGGGTTGTGAATTGAGTGCCAAAGCTGGTGCAGTTGGATTCAGTAAAGCCAACCCTGACAAATTGTAAAGAAAATCCCCTATCTCACAGAAAAAATAGTGGATTTTCAAAATTAAAATGAGCTGTTTCAAGTGACTTGTGAGCATTCCTGTGGGACAGTGCTGCTAACAGATGTCCTCAAAATTCTCACAGGCCCCCTTGAAATGGAATGCACATATGGCACAAACTGCAACCAGACACTGCAGCACAGCACAGCACAGGCTGGTCACTAATTTTGCAATCCTGGTTTAAATCTGAGCGACTGACTCAATGAAACAAGGTCACTTGACATCTTCCAAACTCCAGGAAAGCCAGTAAGAATGTATTTGGGATTTAGATTAAGCATAGCAAAACCAGTATCTGCTTACTTGAAATTAATTTTCCTTGTTAGACATTTCTTTACAGGGAACATTTGAGGGAATAATATGAAGATGGTTCCAAGACAGGGGCACATAAAGACATGTTTGATTAAAATCCAGACTCCAAATTTGTTTCTCATAAGGCCAGAACTTTGTGACCCTAGTCTTCTAGTCCAACACCTTCCCAAAGGTGAGATGTGAGCCTTCTCAGAGTTCTGTTTCAGCAAGACTATCTTCCTGAAAATAAACCAAAACACCTTTTTCTTGATCCAAAGACTTTAAAGACAAGAAACAGTGAAATATGGAACATATTTTTTTGTAAACTGTTCTAGTTGCCAGTTTCCATCACTGGTAGAAACCTCTATTCTGAAGTTGCCTGGCCTCAGCTCCTCATAGTTGGACTCCTGCACCTTTGTTCATAAAAATGAAGTCCTTTGTTGTCGGATTTCTGCTAGACAGTGATCAAAAAACTCAGTCTCCTTCCAGTCACAGAGATGGTTTTTCTTATAATTGTTTTTCCAAGCTACATCCTGAGTCAACTATTCCTGCCCAAATTTATTGACATTTTCTTGGATTCTGGACCCCAAAAAGGAGGACACCAAAGCAAGAGACATCCAGTGTGGACATTCAGTCCCATTTGCCTTTCTAATCACTGCACCCACAGGCCACGGCTGCCTAAACAGCTACTGCTGCTTTTTAATGCTTTCCCAAGTCTATTTTCCAGAGAACTATGTCTTGGGCTATGAAAATTTCTTAGAATTTCTCACTCTAAATACAGTATTTGCATTCAGTCATGGTAAAAGTTATCTTGTCCACCCAATTTCATGTTTGCTCAATACCTTCACTCTGTGAAGGTGCTTCTCTGGGCAACCTGTGCCAGCACCTCACCACCCAATGAGAAATATAAATACATAATAGCATGGGGACAAGTCCTGTGCAGCCTTTGCAGAAGTTTACTTCATTCATTATGATTCTTGTAATTTTGAGATTGTCTAGTTTAGCCAGTTTGCCTCCCTTTTAGTGGATTTTAAAAATATTTTCCTCAAAACTTTTAAAACAATCCTTTGTTTCTATTGTCAGTTGAAATTGTGTTTATTCAAAAATTAATAACTTGATTTTACTTCTGAGCAAGGTTTTCAGAAGTTCTGATTCTTGACTGTAGGGTTATGAATATGTTTTGACTATTTTAAGACAAATCTTTAAAAAGCTTGAGCTAACAATCATATTTTTAACATGCTTCTTTCCAAGTTATTTGGATTATCACTGTTTCTATTTGTAAAAAACTTCTCTAAGGGATTGGATATATGTATCAGTTCACTACAATATTAATCTGAGCTTTGTTTTGTCTGTATACAATAAATCCAGTTAAGTATAACCATTTGTATCAAAGCCATCACTAAAATTAATTCTGTGGTCAGTTCTTCTTAGACTGTCAAGATGAGGTTTAATACTGAATTTCCTGGATTAGATGTAACAGTTTGAGTAAGGAGATTAACTTCTGCAATTTTTAGAAATTCTAAGGCTGTTTAGTTTTGGCAGAAAAATGCCTCCAGCATGTATTAGAATAAGGATCCCCTCTCTTTCCCTCCAGCTACATTTTATACTTGTGAATTGTGTATCTACAAGCAGATAACTAAAGTGTGAGTGGCTGGTGTGTAGAAGACACCAACTGTTATCCTCTTTACTGGTTAGGACACAAATCACTGACTGTCAAGGATTTGTTTCTGAGCTGTCAGAAAGATCCCAGCAGTTCTGATCATGTCATTGCCTTGCCTTCTTTTGACCACTTAATCCTTTCTCAATATAATTCTTCCCTTTGTATCTCTGATAATTTGACTGATTCAATTCTCCATATTTTTATTTTCTACTACATAATTGCTGACTGTTTCCTCACTTCACCCTCTGCTTTTGGGTACAAATTTTACAGTGCAGTCAGACCAGTTCTTGGAAAACTGCTTGTTTCTTCCTTCACTCTGTTCTCTGGATGAAGGAGTTGCTGCTACACTCATGGCCCTTGGATTTCTAACACTGGCTTGGCCACTGACTCACAACCAGTTCTTCTCCATCTTGCATTGTTTACAGGAGAGAGAGGCTTTATGACATCTCCAGGTGTTCCTTTCCATTAAGACCCTTTCAAGTTCCCTGAAGTATTGAGAAATTTTTCTCCCTGTTCCATTCTGAGGATCTGGCAATTCGGGGGCTAGAGGCAGTCTAAAACACAAGTGGGAAATGAGTGTGACCAGCCACAAGAGGCCTGTCCTTTTAACCACATCATAGAGAAACAAAGTCCAGTTCTACATTTTCTTGCCATCAGGAGTGCCCTCACATCCATGACATTCCCTCATCAGCACACCCATTCGTTGGTATTAGCTTAGCACCAAACCAAGGGCTTTGTTCTTTGTCTCTTCAGTCTTTTCATTCACAGAGCAAAAATTATTGTTTTGTAACTATGAAAAGTCCTACAAGGCAGATTTGTATGATTTACAGGCATCAAATGAGAGAGTTCAAATGCCTTCACCAGAATAGCCAGGTATAGTTCTGAAGATATAATTCAGATTTCTCTGAATTTTCCAAGCAGCTTCCACACAGCCATGATCCATCTTTGTTGGCTGCTATGTCTTTAGTATCTATTATGAACTCACTTTTCCTTATTCAGTCTTCCTGTTATTTCACAGGGATATAACTTAGAGCAGTCACTGCCAAGGACAATCTGATTTTTATCTATCTCATTATAAAATTATATTTGTCCTATTTCTTTTTTCTTCTTCTGCATACTTAATATAGAAACTGGTAGAAGAACCTTACAATTAGCAAGGTGAGATGACTAGGTTGGTTAAGGCTACAATAACCTATTATTTTGGTGATGGTTGAATGAAGCTTTATTGTAGATGAGGAATTTGTTCAAGCCAGGTGGAAGAAGTGGTCAAGTTCTGTTTAAAAAGAGCAAATTAATACAGCCTTTGGGCAGTCAACCCCCACAGCTAAAGTCATCTGTCATCAAATAACATTGTATTGTATGGTTACAAGCCTTTGACTCCAGATTGAATCTAAATGCAGGGAGTTTGGCATTTTTCAGATATTTGAGTGAATGAGGAAGACAACTAGAGGTGTAAGTCACAGAAGCTGATAGAAAAGGCAGAAAAACTAGTTATTAAAAAAAAAAGTCAGAAAAGCTTTAGAAGGAAATCTAAGAGATGTTAGTGGCAGACTTAAAATCATAGCTTGGAATACTGGCAGCTGGTGTATGTCCAGGGTATTTTGCATGTTCATGTGCATTAACAAGATTATCCCTAAGAAGGTCTATGTTACCCCATGGAGAACAGCACTTAGAATCCCATTTATGAGGTATCTGCTTGCATCAACAGAGTCATATTTAAGGAAGAACATACTTTAAAATATTACATGTAATTTTGTCAGGATAATTATTTTTTCTCTCTAATCCTACATAATTTCAGTTGTGGTTAGACAGTTGCTGTTTTTCAACCCAAATTACTCCAGCCTCATGGTGAATAATTCCCATGAGTGTTGGAAGGGTATTGGAAGCTTTCCAGACAATGCTGCCCCAACTCTTCCCAGGCATTCTCCACTCTCAGGTTTCAGAGTAAGGTGCAGCAATGACTGAATGTGTGCATATTGCTCTCACAGAAAAGTAACCCAAAGTCTGCATTTGTTTCGGTCTCTAGGTGACTCACGTTCCAACTTCTGTTTTTACTACACATTTCAAACTGCTTCATAAGCCCTGTGCAGATCATGGACCCTGGGTGATTCTCACCTGCTCCAGATTAAAGAAACCAACACTGTAAACCAAAGATTACTATTATTAGCAACACGACTAATTAGTAATATATGTAATTTCCTTAGTGAGCCTTTCCAAGGGGGTTATAAATGTCCATAGAAGATGGCACACTATCAACATACAGGGCTTCACATATTTTGTCTATGCATATATGATTATCACCATGCCTTTAGCATGATGTTGATTCTAAAATTAGCCAGGCATTAAGGGGTATAAGGCATGGTAAGATGCAATCAGAGGGAGCAGAATCAGGGTAGTGGGAGAAGAGGCCAGGAAAGCGAGCAGGGAACATATTTCACATATCAGCATTCATTTGATCCAATTTAGGAATGAGCATCACCCTCCTGTGGTCATGGTCATACAGTATTTATAGAATGCCATCTCCTGCCTCACAGACATCTAATGGCAACTAAGCATTTACTCCAAGAGTAAATTTGAACCAGCTGGCCTTTGGGACCAATGGGATATTTTAGAGAAAATCAAAACAATTTGTTTACTTGTGTGATTACCCCCAAAACCAAGTGTTTAATCTTTTAGAGTCATTAATGGAAAGCTCATCAAAATCAATATTATTCCCTGGCTCAGGTCCAGAAAGGTACTTAAGTGAATACCAAACTTCATGTATGGAAATAGTCACACTAATGAGTGTACCTGATGAATTGGGACTTTCATTTTTAAATACTTACCACTTTTTCACTCTATGGCGTTTATCATAGCATTATTTAAGTCTCAACTTAAATTAGCATATACATTAAAAATACTGCTCTCCATTGCATCTACTCTGTGTAACCTTTAGAAGAAAAGGGAATTGTGATTGCATGCAGGTTTTTGTGAAAAGCAACTAGGTATGCATGATAAAAATTAATCTTCAACAAGGAGGACATTTCATTTTCAAGCATCACTTTGCATTGTTTCTGAACTACCATTTTCCAAGAATTTTGTTAGAAGCTTCAGACAGCTGTAGGTTCAGAACACTTCAAAACAAAAACAAATTTCCAGTGAGACCATCAAGGCCATTTATCATATGTTAGAAATTCTGCTTTCACATATGGTCTGTTATTCCAGGAGTAGCCCAAGGTCTCTGTTAGGGTCAAAGAGACACCCAGTGTGGGACTAGGCATATTTTACACCTTCTACAGCTAAGTTTAGTTTTTGTGATCATATCTGGGGGACACCTGAGGTGCAATTAACTGGGCAGTCTTCACCAGCATTGCTGTTCTTCCTTAGGAGGTGAATACCCATACCCTGTGCCACTGGATGGGGTGACTCAAGGCTCTGGCAGGACAGTGGCCTTTGCCTGCCAGCCTCTCGTTCTGTGCCCTGCAGAGAGACCTGAACCCCACTTTATGAAGGTGCTGAGCATGCAGCTCTTGTATTTCAGAATTACCTTTTCATACGTACACGTCTTGCCTAACATTTTTGTCCTGTTGCTCACCTCCTGTGCTGCTAAGCCACTGTTGGTGTAGGGTTGGTAGCCACACCCCTCCTGTGAGGCATGAGGACTGGCTGAAACACAAGTCCCCATCCTGCCCTTCCCTTGCATTGGCTCTTCACCTGGCTCTGAGCACACCTCAGGAGCTTCTGCATGAATCAACACCAGTGCAGACCAGCAAAGAGTCTTCATTCTGCCAGAGTGCTCAGTTTTCCAGCAGTGGCACTTCCCTGGGAAAGCTCCGGGCCTTGCAGCATAGCCCCACACAAGCAACAAGGAGGACATTTAGACAAATGATGTTTGAGAGACTGTGGTTTTGGTCTGCAAAGGAAAGCAGGAACTAAGTCCATGCACTTCACAGAAGTTATCTCTGTCTTCTATTAATATCTGTTCTGGAGCTGTTGGATAAAAATATATTGCACTCTGAATATTAAGTGTGCCCTCAACCAAACCCACAAATTTACAGAATAGTCATTGTGGATACAGATATGAGATTTTGTGGAGAGGGACTCCACTGAGAGAAAATGAACCAAGCTACAAAACATAAAATATTTTAAATGCTTGTGATCCAATGCAGAATACCAAAATCCAATGCAAAGCAAGATGCCATGTAATGCCTTTGACTGAAAGAGGTAATCAATATGATGGTTTTTTTTAATCTGGTGGAATCACATTGTCTATGCAATATATGTGTCTACTCTTTAGGAAGCTTGCTGGGGGAAGTATAAATATAAACACAGGCTAAAGGTTTCATACTCTTACATAAAATGTTTGGTATCTGATATGAGAGACAGAAGCACCAAAATGTTCATGGTTACAGATTTCAAATTATGGTGCACCAAATTAAAATATTCCAAAATCATGAATCAGACTTCTCTAAAGCTTGTCTCAGTGTGACAATGAGCAGTTTCTGTGGAGGAAATCACTTATAATTGCCATTTTACAAGATTTACAAGAGTCTTTCATTTTAAGACTGACCTCAAAATAATGAGATACAGAAAGAAGCATTCTTCCAATTTATCTTACCATTCACAAGCCATTGCTATATTTCAGATCTGGGTTTTAAATGTGCTTGTAACCCAGAGGACTAGAAACTTATTCTTTTGAATAAAATATGACTTTCTTATGTAATCAGTTGCCCTGGAAGCTAGATCTTTAAGATAAATGCTGAATTCTATGACGCTTCTGATAAGCTCCTAAGAATTAGAGTCACTAAATCAAAGAATAAAAAATGTAATCACCGGGTCTTACTATAGGGCCTGTGAGAACGAATTGAGTGATGTTAGAAAGTCAAAGAAACAACTTCGTCTGGCAAAATGGCAATTATGGGTGCTTTCATCCATACAAATTCTTCAGATGTCACAATGTTGCATCAAGGTTTCAAGATGTTAAATAAGCACCTCAAAATGTCCTTCTCTGAAAATATTCTAATGGAGCAATTCCACCTTGGAAAGAGTCAGTTCAAGTGGCCAGTGACAGCCTTTTCAAGCTTTTTGGGTGATTAAATTATGGATAACCATCACCCATCCACTTGTAGGACACTGAGGCTGTCCTACACTACAAGCACAGGAGTATCTCTGCTGTGTCGTGGTCTACACCTTTTTTGACAATTGCACCAGAATTGCTGGTGGTTTGTTTTGCAAGCCTGGTGACTGTGTAATTCTCTGTTATTGTGGCCAATAATGAAAAACTGAGATGGCACAATAATTGGTGAGGTTTTCAGCAATCATTCCTGAAAAGCTGAGGGACTGGCATGAAGGATGACTTGATGTTTTGGTGTTTTGGTGCCACGCATAGAGGAGTGCTGACTATTTCAATTTGCACTGGCTAGTCTACTCTTCCTCCCAAAGTATTTTCCAGACTTGAAGTTTAGCATGACTGGAGAGCCTAAATTCAGGCAGGCATTATTGAGTGGAAAATATATTCTGGTCAGGTATCACTCTCTTTTCCAGTTAGTTCCACACATACTTAGCTGGTTTCATCATTCTAGTGTGCTGACAGCTCCTCACAGGACTGAAATTATTTGTCTGATCTAGTGCCTGGGCTGATTAATTGGTTCACTATGCAAAATGGCCCTACTGAGATCTGGGTTTATTGAGAAAGAACAGGAGGCTCATTTGTCCCTGTTTCTGCAGCAACAGATTTCTACAACCACTATTTGTGGTGTTGGAGAGAGATTCAGAATGGTTTCTGCATAATTCTTGTTGGAACCATTCCCCTGGATGTTGCTTGCACCAAAGTGAGTCTGTGCAGCATCCTTCTAGGGTCATCAACCCTGTGTTTGTGCACTTCACTGCTTCTCACATTATCCTCCTGCCTGGAACGGCAGCAGTCGGTCTCAGCCTGGTGTAGGCACTGCCTCAGTGAGGTTCTAGACACAGCCTGGGAGCCCAAATCCAGTACACCTAATACTGAATTTCCCCTTGCAATCAGCTGAGTTTGGTTCTTCAGATAACCAGTGGGGGGAGGCTGGTTTTCCCTAAAATAGTCTTTTACCTTTTTACATTTATTCAACAGGAAACTAGGCACCTCCAGAACATAATTCAGCCCACGTATATTACATACACACATCTTCCTAGATGTGTCATGAAAATCAGCAGCTTTGAAAGTGCTTCCCTGTGGATGTACCAAGGTGGATGGAGCTGCAGATTCCCAGCAAAGTGCTGGTGAATGTTTCTAGTGCCATATCTTCTGGCTATCATTTCTCAAGGAGGTCCTGGAGAGTCTGGAGAAAGCCAAAACCCCTCTGGCCTTCACAGGGTGAGCCCATCACACAGAGCTGGTAGAAGAGGGGTTGTCTCTGTGAGATGAGTTGAATGTACTCAAGATTGAAGATAATTCAGTCTCAAGGGGACCCCAGAGGTCTCTTGTCCAACCTTCTGCTCAAAGCAAAGCCAGATATGAGGTCAACCTGTTCCTCTGCTGTCCTCATCATGAAAGAATTTCTCCTTTTTCCTGGTCTGAACCTCTCTCATATCAACTTGTACCTGCTGCATCTCATCTCCTTACATGCATGGCAAAAAGCATGGATGTAGTTGTTTAGCTGAAAGCTGGCTTTGACATTTACACAGAGCATAAGGAGAACAAGTAAATGTAATGCATAAGGAAGACTTTCAGATATTCAGTATTTCTTTCTCTGTTTGCACATTACTATTTGTTTTGTTGGCTAAGGAATGATAAAGTGCTCTCTGTCAGATAATAGGCTGAGGTGCAAACACTGAACGAAAACAGCATTTCAAAAATCTGAACCTATTTGTCAAATACAGAAATATGTGAAAGTCATAACTGACATTTTAAAACTAATTGACTATAGTTTGGAAGAAAAGTATGACTTGAGGAGTTTGAAATATATAAGTGCTTTTCCTAAGCATACAATTTTTTCATACTTGAATAACGTGTAGTAACTACAACAGCAATTATTCCTGGGAGGACCTCAGACCTAACTCATTGCCTTGTGCCATGTCTGATGGTCACTGAGCTGCTAACAGAACCTCTCTCTCTGCCTCTCTCTCACCAACCTTGTCTCGGTGAGTGGTTGCTCACTGCCTCTTATGGAAGCCCCACTCTTGCTGCTGCCTAAAACAATCTGAAATAAAAAAGTCTGATTTTCATATGTAAACATCATAATTTTTTTAAAATCACCTGTTTGTATCTAGTGAACCCAAGCTGACTGGCCCCATGCTGAGCAAATGATATGGCTTGAAGATTTTGTTTCTAGCTGTTGGGCAAGAAATCTTAGCTTGAACTCAAAGAGACAGACTGGATGTTTCAAAAACACTTTGTTTTCTAAAAAAATTTAGATCTGAGGATAAAATCTCCATCACTGAAGGGTTTTAGGAGTAGGTTTGACAGCCAGCTGTCAGGAATGCATTAAGTTGCTTTTGTCCTGGCTTTGGATGAGGGGATGAACCCTTCTGGTTCATTCAACATTTCCTTTTGGTTATTCAGGCCCTATGAAGCAGTGTCTACCTCTTATTTGACTGTAAACAGAGACAAGGAATGAGACTTCAAACTTGGGACCACAGTCCAGGGCCTGGAGCTCGATGGGGTGAGCTCAGATTTTAGATTCTCATCTTGAGCTCATTAGTTAGTGAGTTACAAAACCTGCCACTTGAATAATTTCTGCTAGGAACAAGAGAGACGGTGTCTGGTGATGGCCGTTCATATTCAGCTCATGTTTGAGCTTTTCTGGCTGCACCTCTGGATGATCCAGTTCACCAGCCTTCTTTATGGATGTCAATCCTGCTCATTGGGATGCCTACATAGACCCCAGGCTGTAATTATTCAGCTCTATTATATGAATATATTGGAGAATAGGTGAAGACAGGGAAGGAGGAGGAGGACATAATCATCAGCCTTAGGTTCTGTTTTAACTTCATTCTCTGCTACTTCCAGTTTTCCAACTGATCTTGGAGAGAACAGATAGAGATCATGTTTAAGAAAAAGTCCTCTAGCTGATGTTTATGACAAAGTAGAACCTCTGATGGTTGGTTGTACTCAGCCTAAGTAGTTCATCTCTCCACTTCAGAGCAAATCTCAGCTGTTTGCATAGGCCAGTTTCATCATTCCCTTACACAGAAATGACAGGAAGGTTCCTGTTGTATGTGTCAGAAAGCAAACCCAGCTCCTCTGACCAATCTCCTCTCCTTGATCAATCTTCAGAATACCATATTGATGCTACCTGAATAAGTGGCATTGCTATTTATCAGATTTCTTCAGCCTGCATAACACAAATTGCTGGAAGATTTTAATATGTGAGGAAACCCATCTGATCCTACGGACAAGCAATTTGTCTGAGACTTCTAATAGCAGGGAAGCTCTCAACTTTTGCCTCTTTGCATTCACCTCATTACCTGACTTTGTGCACCTAACCTGCAATGCTGTCATCAAGGGAATCCATTATATTTCCAAACAATTTTGTGGCAGCCACAGAGCCCTCTGTAGAAAACACACAATGTGCTTTTTAATTGCTGTGTCCGTTTTTCTCTATTCCCCTTCTCTATTCTCTTTCAAAAGAATCTGAAGTGAAGATAAATGAAACTGAATGAAAGGCAGAAGAAATGCCATGTACTCCTGAGACAGCATTGTGTAACACTGAATCCTAAGGAGATTATATGTACATGAAATGTAGGTTAAATTCCCTTCACTTTTCACTGCAGCAAACAGTTTTCAATTATTTAGCTTCCCTTCACATCTGATGGATTTGACCAGGGCATATGAATTTTCACATCCTTTTTCCATCCTTCCAATGGTGGCTCTTGAGATGATATTTTCTTGCCTGGCCAAAACATTTCAAGAACAAACTCCACTTGACATCTTCCAGGACACTTATGGACTCTTGTACTTGAGTATAACATTGGGAGTCAGGAGTTTTGGAAACTATTTCTGTCTCTGGCACTAGACACTAGAGGAGGGACTCAACAAAAGGCTCTGACCTTTTAAAATAGAAAGTTAAACTCAAGTTTTCACCTAGACCTCCTCTGCTGAGAGAAGGAAGAGAAATACACTTGTGGATGTATCATTCCACACCAAATAAACATGTTTAGGCTAAGTAAAGTAGCTCACCTTCAAGGTAAATACTGACTGTAGTAGTGCCTCTGTACTGCAGTGACATTCTATGTGAACTGGAGACAATAAAGTTTATTAGGTATGATATGAAGGCAACCATGAAATTTTAGTTGCTAATTTATGCCATATATTTTCAAAACCCTGTTCAGGAAGCTGAATTGAATTTATTGCCATTTCTACCCAATAAAAATAAAAAGCAACAACCTGTGCAAAACTTTTCTCCAATGAGAGAGATTTCCAGAGGAAAACTACAAGTACCTCTTCTGAGTCCAGATAGTGATTATTCATTTAAGCAGGGAGCAGGAGGATGGAGAGCTCTTGTAATTTATGCACAGCTGTGTAGGCTGTTCATATTCATTAAAGGTCTCAGTCTTGCCTTGCTCCCATCCATTGGTGTGCGTCAGGTGATGTGGGTGGCAGTGTAGTTAATCCAAATACAATGCCATGTCGTGCTCTCAGAACTTCCCTTCTCCTGTTTTCACTTTTTTAGCATTTTAATTCTGGTGCACTAATTTTTCTGCCCATGACAATGGCTTAATAAGTGTTTGTTTTGTCTTCTTAGCATTAGCCTGTATTTTTCTGTCTCTGCCAACTCTTTGCCTCTCATACCAATTTGCCTTTTTACTCTTGTCATATGTCTTAAGAAAAGCTGAGTGATAACAACTCCCAGCAGAACTGGACTCTTAAGTTAATTTTTCTATGGGTTTGTATTAAATCTCCCAGGCTTGGCTATCCTGAGCATTTTGAGCCAACAGTGCATTTTAGCTCCTGGCTGGGCAGTGGTAAATAAACACAGCACCTGTCTGCAATACTGTCCTTGCAGCTATCCATGATTAATCTCTTTCTACACTAAGAATTGGCCATTTGTTCCCACTCTTTGCTTCTTATCTCTTCTCCAGTTTTTAATCCATGACAAGACTTTACCTTTCACCCCTGGCCAAGTTTCTCAATAGGCTCTTGTGCCAGACTTTATCAAAAGCCTTTTGAGAGCCCTCTGAGTCCTCCCAGTTCTGCTGCTTTGTTAACTCTTTCAAGGGATTCAAGTTGTAAAACAAGAACATAAGAGAAGGAAGATTATGGCACACAGGCAGTTTGCTGGTTAGCACATCTATCATCATTTTTGTGTTTTCTTGGCCAAATGGATTCCAGTTGAAGGAGGGATGTGAACTTGCTTTTGTATGAACCTGCTTTTCTTGGAGGCAGTCTGGCTGTTTGCTTCTTCATCACATTTTTGGAGGGAGCAGGGGAAGGCCATTCAAGAGTTTATTTTATATCATGGACTTATTTTGGTCTCTAGGTGTTCATGTCAAACTGGATTGATTGTTCCAGATCCCCACTCTTGGAAACAGACTTGCATGTATCCTGTCATGCCAACTTGTATCCAGTCTAAAGGCACAATTTGGCTGCTTGAATGTGACCCAGCACCATTTTAAGATGGCCATGACTAAGTGGTTTTGTGTATCATGGACCAGCTATGTAGGTAGGTGCCAAATGGGCACTGTGGGAGATTTGGGCAGTGCTGGACAGACAGCTGGAAGTGGGCATTTCTGCTCAAGCTGCACAGTTTGCAGCTTGAGGTTGGGCAAGAGGCCTCCAGAGGTCCCTTACTACTCCATTTTCTTGCATATGCTCCAATACAGTCTTAGCAACACTTGGCATTCCCTGGCTCCTTGCCTTCCCTCCAAACCCTTCTGCAGAGTGGAACAGCAACTCCCAGGCCTGCAGGGCACTTCCCATTGTGCAGCCTCAGTGGGTGACTGGTAGCACTGGCAGAAACCAGGCCCTTTTCTCTGTTCAGAAGCTTCTGTTTGCAGTGACTTGCCATTTGCATAATCTTACCAAGCCCCTCCTGTACCCTATCTCACCACTGCAGTGTGTGTCTTTTACTGTCACCGTGTAGATGTTCCACTGATAATGTCTCATTCACTGTAGTTTCATTTCTCTGCTTCCACTGAAGCAGGTCCCTGATAAAATGTCCCCAGCCCCACATGAACTAATCCTGGTCACTGTAGTGTCCTCAGCCAGCCCTGAACAGGCTATTCTTCCTGCATGTTTGTACTGCCTCTGTTTGGGCCTTTTGAAGGTTCACCTGGCAAGATGTCTATTGAAAAAAAGCTGAAAGCCCTCAAATCTACAGTGCCCTCCAAAGCAAGCTGAGTGCATTCAGTATCTCTCAGGGCAGAGACTGATGCCTCTGGCTTTTGCTCTCCTTTTTACCTACCATTTTGTCTGCATTAACATCATCACAGCTAGACTTCTGATTTCAGAAGTTTTGATATTGTTGTCACCATGAAACTGGCAGGCAGAAGAGAATATAGGCAGTAAGAGACTCTTGGTAGGTCTCACTTTGCTTGTGAGAACCATGACCATTTCCTTTTTCCCCTGCAGCTGTGATTCCTCTGCACTTGCTTCCTGCATCCATGCTCCTGGGACTTCAGTCATACATGCTGCAGAATGATACCTTTTGTAAAGAAAATACCAAAATTGTAAGAGCACCTAGACAGCAGCTTGCTGGGTCCTTAGGGCAGACAATGGAAATGTCACCATTTGCTTCCTTGGTTTTTTACTTGATTTATTTTTTATATCTACTCCTGCCTATAATGTATACATATAATAATAATAATACAAAAAGTACTTTGACTACAAATAAATATACAGTTTTGCTTTCTGTAGTATTATCACCTTACAATGAATATAGCAGGAGTTGCAGAGCATGTACTGAAATCTCTGGCTTTTGCAAGACATCCCACAATTCCCAGAAGTAAAAAAGTTTTTAAAAAAGGAGAAATACAATAACATTTTTCAGTCACTACCTGTAATCCTTAGGGGCATCAAAAGACTGTGCAGGGATCTGCTATGTATACTGAAGACTCTGAAGAATACTGTCATCAAGAAATCAATTCCCAGCTCATAAACAAGCAGATAAAAGTTTACAAAGGAACACTTTCACCAGGGATATATGACAGTCCTACAAAGACAGCCACCTCTCCTGAGGCAGTTGCATTAAGAAATCTTTAACCCTTCAGGTTAGAAAACCCAGCCAGTCTTTGGACATGTTTTTGTTAACAATTTTGCCTGCTTAGGAAGCAAACACCATAAATGTGCTTCTTGGGAGAGAGCCAAGAGCTTGCTGAGGACAATGATTTTATCCCAAAGCTCTTGTTCAGGACTCAAAGAAACACTGATGTTGTGTAAACACTGATGTTGTGTAAACACCATTTAAAGTTTCCACAGCAAAGCCCCTGACAACAGACAACATAGTATAATATAATATAAATGCAATGTAATAGCAATAATATAATATCAATGCAAGGTAATAGCAATAATATAAAATAAATGCAATGCAAGCCTTCCTGCGTGAAAGGAGGCAAGATGTTCAAATCAGTGATGTCACTGCTCATTCCAGGTTGATTCCCTGAAGAAAAGCAAATCTATTATCACCAGAGCACAGAGAATTGCCCTCTACAACGTGAACTCCTTGTTCCTTCACCTTTTCTCAGAGTTTGACAGCTTTTTATTAAATTTTGGCTCTTAGCTATATTCATGTTACAGCTGCCTTGCCTTTCTGAAACACTGCTGCTGACCAGGGGCACAGCAGGTCATCGATTTTGCAAAATTCCTGTATTTTTGGTAGGATTTTTTACAGAAAGTTTTCTGACAGTTGTGAAAACAAATTGTTCTGATTATGTTCTGTTTTAACTTTTCTAACAGAATCAAAAGGAGAAGACTTGAAAGACTGGAAATTCACTTGCATATCACAGCTTCTTGAAGCCAAGAAAGAACTAAACAAGGTATAAAACCTATAATGCTGTACTTACCCTGGCCAGTGAAGGATTAGGAAAAAAGTAGGTAACATTCCCTGGAAGGGGAAAGGTTTTATACACAATGGGGAAACCAACCATCATTTCCTTAAATGTCAGCAGGGTGAGCAATCGCATAAAATAAAACAAAAAAAACCCAAACTCTTCTGCACCTGAAAAAATAGAATGCTGCTGTGGGATTCCTGCAGGACCCATATGATTTAGGGCTAAATCTCAGTAAATCAGATTTTGCTCAGCTCGGCTTCAGAGCATCCAAAGAAAAAATGTGCAGCTTTCTTTTCCATAAAAACACAGCTTTTCTTCTATTTAATTTTGGGACTAACAAAAGGGGAAGATTGTATGAGTCAGAAGTAAATTGCTATCATATGAAATATTTTTTTTGTTAATCTCACTCACCTCAACTGCTTTCATTTGGCTTTCTTAAGTGTAGCACAGAGAAACCTTATCTAACCTTGATGCTCTGGTGTCTCAGGGATTATATATCAAGCTCATTTTAAGTCACAGATTTAACACATCATGTGTTAGCTTTCAGCAGCTGATAAATATTATGGGTTTGCTAATGAACTTGCAGAATTGGAACCACCAATCCATTGGCTCTCCAACTGTTATTTGACTATGTGACATTAAAGGCTGAATATTTTATTAGCAAAAGGAAAACCACCCTTAAATTAAAATAAAATACTCTACCCAAAAGCCCAATTGCATAATGGTCAACCTCAAATCTAATACACAAATTGGGTAGTTTTAACTAAAAAGGTTTTCTAGTAACATGCCAAAGATGAATCAGATTCAATCACCTGCTACAACCTAAGGATGTCTCTTTAAAAGGAAAATAATCATAGCAAGAGAGTTTCAGAAGCTAAAATAATTAAATGCTGAACCTGAGTGGAAATAATCCTAGAACTGTGGACACAGTGGCTGGAAGGGAATTCTGGTGGCCTCTTGCTCAAAGACAGATCACTGACAGCTCTAGATTAGGTCAGATATGGCTTTGCTACCCAGATTTTGAAAACCTACAGACAGAGGCTGAGCTCCCTCTCTGCAATCTGTTTCAGTGCTGCACTACATTCCTCATGAAATTATGTTTTTCCTATTGTCCTTCCCAAGCTGCAGACCACCCCTTCCCCTCTCTTGCTGCCCTGTGCTCCTAAGAAGATTTTGTTTCCATCATTTTTATCATTGTCTGTCAAGGAGTTGTGAACAGCTGCTGAATTTCTCCTTTCACTCTCATTTTCCATTCTAAACGAGCCCACAAGAGCAGGAGGTCCCTGACCATGTTACTAGGAATGTGTTCTAGCATTGGGGACCTAAAGAAGTTCCCATTTGGAATGCAGCAGGCAATACTGGTTTAATGCATGGGACGAAGAAGGCCCCATAGTCCTTTGGAGACTTGTCCAGGATGAAAACCTCCAACAGACAAAAAAAAATTGCACAGCCTTTTCTGCAGAGCAGGAATGAGGTTGCTTAATAGAGAAGGGAAAGAGGAGGGTTTGACAAGGCCATCTCCTCAGGACAAATTGCCTCCTGCCAAAACTTTCATTTCTCTGAAAACATCTCAGCCCAATTAGCCTGTAATTTAACCTCCTGTGTGTCATCTCAGGGTGTTTCAGCTGCTGTGGGTTTTATTTGCACATACATGGTTTGTAGTTAGAGGGATGCCAGCTCTCATTGTCTGAGAGGACTAAGAGAACCAGCTGAACATTAGTCTGGTGTAGGCAGGCACCTGCAGCACAATAATTGCATCCCCTGATTTTCTAAAACTCCCTCTTTCATTCCCTGCTCTTTCCTCTTTCCTCACTAATTTTTCTGCATTTCTTTTTTTCTTTTTTTTTTTTTCGTGGCTCTATGCTCCTCTTTTACAAACAAGCACTTCTTTTTCCATACTTGGTTCCTTTCCCCATCCTCTCTGCTCCCTTCCTCCACAGCTGTGCATTAAGTCTTGGTGCCAACATTTGAGCCTAGCGTGCAAACCCGTGCAGCTTCACATCCCAACTGCACTTGTGAACCAAAGGAAAAACTCCCACTCTCTGCAGCAAGCCTGCCAAGTTGAGGTGGATTTATAAGGAAGGTCTCTGAGAGCTAATGACAGAAAGCATTTGCTACATGTGCACAAAACATCACAGCAAGGGGAGGGCAGCCAGCTCTCTGTGTTCCTGGGGACGTGCTCTCTGTCTCGGCCATGGTGGCATTTGTAGATTGCAGCACATTTGTCCATAATTTACACATGTCAGGCAGCCTGACTGGGGCAGCCAATCTTACCAGGCAGGCAGATGTCCAGAAATCCTGACATACCCATGGAGCATGGGAACATCTGTGCTGTAGGGTCAGAGTACTCAGATGGAGACTCTGGGAAGCCACGTGGGACCCTGGGCTGTGGCAGTAACAACAGCTACTGAGTGACCCCAGCATGGAGGGTCTGGAGGGCACATCCCAGTGCTCCCACAGCCTTTTGCAGCTATAACAAGAAGACAGTGCCAGGGCAAAGTAGGAGACTGAGGAGATTTTGTCTGTGCCAGAGGCTTGTCTTTTTGCTGTGGATGTCACTGAATTTTTTGTGCCTGGATTTGCTACTTTCAGCACAGAGATTGTGTTCCCTTTCTGCTTCTCTAGTCAGATGATCAACAGTGATGCTGAGAATTTTTTGGTGTCCCTTAGCCCAGCAGAGACACAATCTTCAATTGCACATCCCCTGAGTGATGCGGGAAATCTCCAGCACAGTACAGAAGTACATGGCATTCCTTATTTTTTTCTGGACTGAAAATAAGCAGGTTTATTCATATAGATCTGAGGCTTTTTTAACCATTGTGGAGGAAGAAACATGTCCTGAGGCTAAATTTCACCAAGTTCCAAGTAAATGACACTGAACAGAGATAACACAATACCAAAGCCTCAGGATTGCTCTCGGAGTCAGTGGCACTCACCCTTCCTGCTCTGGTGTCCTGGCACCAGCAGCTCCTGTACAGCAGGATCCTCACTGCCCTCTCAGTCCCTGCACAAAGCACTTTCCCATCTCTAAAACCAGAAGGTCAGAAAGGAGTCCTCAATCCCATCCTGTTCTCAGTTTTGACTGAAACTTTCAGATGTGGGGATTGGGATATGAAAATCCCAGTACTGACACTGACACCACATTACAGGATCTAAGGCAGGACCAGTCTGCAAGGCACTGTGACATATTTACCCAACAGGGACAGCAAAGCAGGGGAATGAATGCATTCATTCTGTGGCTTCCTGAGAAGAGTCATGATAATAATGGTGACATCCTTATAACCATATATATCTGTTTCCCTGGTGAATCAGGCAGCTAGGAGTAAAACTTCACCATATAGCTGACAACACACAGGATGTAATCCCCATCCCAAACTTCCTAAATCCAGCAGCTTTGATGATCACAATAGCTGTCTCTGGAGAAGGTGGGAGACAGACCATGGCAAGGGCTAGGGGACACTGTTTCAGCCTTGCCAAGTGTTGTCACAGGCCATGTGTATCTCGTGCTGTCAACACAAATCCAGTGCATTACAAGGTAGAGGCTCTGGGTTAGACACATGCCCAGGACAAAGAGAGACTGATCAGGTCATCTGATGCTAATGGCTCTTCCATGATCTCATTACTGGCATCTGTCAGCACCATACTCCGGGAAGTCCCTCACTGATTAAAGGTCTCCACTCCCATCATCCTTCCCAGGCCAGACATGGGGAATCCAGCCTCCCCAGATTGATTTCTTTGTTCAGTCTTCTACTGCACTAGAAGAGGCTTTGCCTCCACAAGGGAGCACCAAAGGGAGCCTGGGTGGCTCTCCTTAGGTTGAGGAGCTCCCCAGCAACTCCTAAACCAGGGAGAGCTAAAAACAATGGCATCTCCAGATGGAGACAAGCACTTCTGTTTTCTTACCTGAGCCTCGCAGACAGGCAGGATCCTCTGCTACTGACATGTAGGGTCCAAGTCTGATCCAGCTAAAACTCTCTTTTAACTGCCTTAAAGAAAAGGCTATATGTATTATAGATATAGCTATTTTTATTGTAGATGAAAAGTTATATGTGACTTTGCCAATGTGGAAAAGTAAACATTACTTTGCCCAATTTTTTTCTCTCTGCTTTTAATATTCAGCATTTTTTATTCTCTCAGACTCTTAGAAGAAGAGGGAGTGGTTGCCCTACATCGTGTCTCCAGCATTTTGTGACGGTGTCTTCTGTAGCATATTTGGGGCTCCTTGGAGGAAAAGTGTCACATGAAGGAAACCACCTCAGACAGGGCTCTCAGAAAGATAGAGGTGCCACTCTTGACAATGTTATATTAATAAATAGTCCCTTCCCTTCCTAGTCCCAAGGAAGAACTGTTTCCTAGATGGGAAAGCAGCTTTATGTGTCACAAACAGAAGATCCGAAATTAGCTGAGGGGTTTGAAGTCTTTGCCAGCAGTGCTCAAGCAGCATTACCTCCTGGCAGGGTGCCTGGGCCCTCTCTGTCCCTGCTGGAGAGCCACAGCTGGCAGTGGCTGTTAACCCTTGAGGCCATTCCTCAATCCCCCCACCAGCATGGGAAGTGATGGGGGACTTTGGCTCAAGAGGTGGGCCAGTGTAAACCTCCTCAAGTTCAACAAAGCCAAGTGCAAGGTCTTGCATCTGGGTCATGGGAATTCAAAGTTGATAAGAGGACTGGAGCAGCATCCCTGCAAAGACAGGCTGAGAAAGATGGGGCTGTTTTCAGCTTGGAGAAGAGAGGGTTGCATGGAGATCTCATAGGAACCTTCTAGTACCTGAACAAGGCCTACAGGGAAGCCAGAGAGGGACATCACATCAGAAATTGTAGTGATAGGACAAGGAGTAATGGATAAAAATTGAAAGAGGGGAAAGTTAGGTTAGACATTAGGAAGAAACCACTTAACATTCTACAGTTCCATGTCCTCAGTTAAAGCCAAACCTGCCCAAGGAGCCCTGTGGAACAGCCAGCAGCTGTGTGAGAGAGGAGCCCACAGACATGTCAGGTCCCAGGAGGCCACACCAGAACCACACATTCCTGCTGCAGTCAGAGAGACCCCAGAGGAGAAGCAGGTCTGTGCCATGTTATGTGCTTTAGAGATGCAGTCCAGGGAATTTGTCATCCCAAAGACTTTAGCATTCAGGAGGAACTTATAAGTACTGCTGGGATCTCAGCTTCACTTGATTCCTTTTTTTTACGGATGAGGATTCTCCACAAGCAGCATAACTTGAGTCATTGAGTACATCCTCAACAGCAACTGGAGATTGAAGGAGCAGTGGGAATACCTTTGTTTCTCCCCTTGTAGGGATATGGCTGGGATCTCTGCTCTCCAGTGCCTTGGCTCAGTCACTGCTCCTGTCCCCATCTGGGACTCTTTCCATGACTCTTGTGCCTGGCAGGACTCAAGGCCTGAGTGCCATGCAGAGACTTCCTCCCTTCTTTGTCTCCCGTTCACCATTCAATAATGCTAAATATTAACTCATCCCAGGAACTGATTTCATTCCATGCTTGACTTCACACCTCAGACCCAAGAGAAGCTCTGCAGGTCTCAAAGCTCATCAGAAATCCATGATTCTTTCAGATGCCTAATAACAAAAATGACTGCCTCTGTCTTATTCCCTGACCAGACATTTTCCTCATGCACCAAAGTTAAATGCTCCCTCTGAAATACATCTTTATGAAATAAACTTCCAAGTGCCACTAGCTCCTAATCCCTCTGTGCTTCTGGTTTCCCCAGCCTTGCTGTCCTCCTCTGATGTCTCCTCCTTTTGCTGCCTCAGTCAGAGCAGGCTGGTGGAGGCCCACTGGTGCTGGGCAGGCAAGTGGGCTGACACAGACACTTCTTAGCCCCACTCCTGGCTCCCGTTTCCACGCTCATCACAGTGACAGGTTGATCTGGTGTGGGTGGGCTGGGAGACAGCAGCACAGATGGGAGACCCAGACAGCCCACTCAGGAGCACAGCAGTAGGGCAAGAAGCAAGAAGATTCCTGAAGAGTGTAGAAACTGCAGGGGATCTGCAACCACAACTGGGAAACACAAGTGAACTTGCATAAATCACTCCACATGCCACGTTTATTCCTCTAATGCCCACAGAAATGGCAGAGCCAAACTACCCTTTGGGGTTTATTGGATTGCTGCTGGGCTAACAAGATTCATGGGGAAATTAAAAATTGATCAGATGAGCTAAAAACATTGTGTTCTGCTGGGAAAAAAAAAGTTGGCTTTGAGTAATTTTGCAAGTTGGAAAAGTATTTTTTGAACCACACTTGACATTGCTGGACACATATTGTTTTGCAGCTGGAGTGCGGTGACAGGCAATTGCTGCATTCTTGAAATGGAAGTGAAACATTTCAGTTGCACATACTGGAATCTTTCTTCAGGTTTACAGCTGGAAAATACTTTGGTGATTGTGGCTTTTCATGGCAACTCATAACAGATTTATTATTCTTTTCTTTGACATCCTAACAAACTTCACAGGGAGAGAAAACCACACTCTACAGAGCTCTGGCTACGCACACTTGGAGACCAGGCATTGTTCTGCAGGGAAGGCTGTAGTGTGTGCAGCTAAAACAAGGGCTACCCAAAGCCCAGTTGTGCAGCTGCCTGTTTAACCCAAACAGTCACAATATCAACTGGAGCTGCTCCAGTCTCAAATAATGACATCTTGGAATCTGGGTACAAGTGGCCCCACCAGGTACTGCCTTGCCTGCACCAGGGTCTGTTTTTGCAAAGCAGAGCCAGCATGGGCCCCATTCAGCTGCCCATGCAGAGCACAGAACACCATTGAGGGTTCTCTGCAGGCACTGGACCATCTGTAGGGGAGTAGTGGCTGTGACAGGGGGCCTGGGGCAGGTTCCTCCCCATACAGAGCAGCTGGAAACCAGGTAGGCTGTGAAATGGCATGACCTTCCTCTGTTTGGGCAAGAACACTATACTGTCCTCATCTGCTTAAAGAGAAAATACTCTCTACCCAAATGTTATTGGGAGAATGAGATTATGGGTGTGCTCATACTCCTGCTTGTAGAGCTTCTCCTACTGCTGAGGCAGTCAGGTCTGGTGGGTGGATCCCAGACTTTTCCTGGCATTAAGCACTATGATTGAACTGGACTCTTAATGTAAGACCTCTAAATTCAGACCAGAGTTCTTGCAGGGCCCCAGCACCTCAACATTCTACCAGCAGAATTCAGTGCCTGACAACTTGACCTCCCCCACACAATGAGCCAAGGCTGGCTCAGGGGGAGAGGCAAAGATTTGCAAAGTGCCTTGGGGTGAGAAGCACCAGTAGTCTTTGAACAACCCCTGCAATGGCCACCTGCCCCTGGGCTGAGGAGGTGGATGTCCCTGGAGGAAGCAGTACCCAGCATGATATTTACAAGGATTTACAACCAGAATTTACAACAGAAATTGCCTCGGGTAGAGAAAATTGAGCATTATTAGCAGGACAGTAAAATATTCTGTGAGTCTCTGAGGGTCAGAGCAGGGCACAAGGGAGGCAGGGTTCTGAGTCCTCCAAACAGGTCCTTTTCTGTCAGGAATATTGGTTTTTAAAATTAAGGCACTGACCTGCACTTGCTCTTATCTGAGTGACTTGCTGGGGTGGCTCAGTTTTGGTTTGCAAGGGACAGGCAAGCTGGGACAAGCTCTGTTCAGTCTTTTCATCTGGCATCTCACTATCACACCTCTCCCCTGGCCAGACCAGCTGTTCCCTACAATCAGGCCCTCCGAGATAGTGAAATGAGCTAAACGTGCTGTTCCCAGAGTGTCCCTCCAGCCTACAAACAGCCTCATGCCTGCCACCAGTGATGGAGGGAAGTCCCTGAGCAGGATGTGGATTCCCCTTGGGGCCTCTGAGACATGCAGGGAATTATTGAAAGCAGAAATGAAGTGAAAGTTTTAAAAACTTGCCCTCAGCACTGGGGACCCAGGGGGGCTTCAATGTAGATCCAACCATAAGGAACCCACAGCTCACCATGGTATGGATGTGGTGTCTGGGGGCTGACTTGTCCTTTGTCCTTCTCCTGTTCTCCTTTTCCCAGAAGGTGCAGGACATCTGTCCCAGATGGCCTCTGTGACAGCACACCAGTTACATAAGCTCCCACCTACACAGAGGAAAGGAAACCTGTGGGAAAAGCCCAAGGAGAGCAGATTTCTACCTTCTCCCTACAGGAAGGGAAGGAAAAGTGTATCCAGGCATGTTTCCTCAGAAAGAGGATACTACCAGCTCAGGCTGCCTTGCTCCAGGAATATTGCACAGGCTTTTGCACTGAGCAAATACAGAGAAAAAAAGCCTTGAAGGACAGATTCTGCTCCATTTCCTTCCCTGTCCACAGCACCAGAAGGAGCCAAAACCACCAGGAAGCTCAAAACCAAAGAGACAGGTTGTGTCCTTTCCTGAGAAGCCTCCTGAAGAAGTTGGGCTGTGGCAATGCCACTGGGAACCAAGGCAGACACTGCAAATCGCAGTGGTTGCAACAAGGAGATGAATCTCTGCATTTCAGATGGGTCTTGGCTTGTTTAGTGTAGAAAAGGAAGCTAAAATGACAAAAGAGGATAGTTGTCCAACATGGAAAAGATTCCTGTAGAGCTGGAGATGGTCAGACATTGTCCCTCAGCTCCTGACAGGAGAGCAACAGATAACTGGAGTAATATCCAGCAAAAGTGGCTCCAGTTAGACAAGTAACTAAAAGGAGATTTAAGCACCAGACAATAAAAACAGATAAGTTACTGAAGAAATCTTCAGACTCCCCATCTATAAAGGTTTCTAATGACAGATCAGACTAACTTTGCCCTAGAATAGTACAGAAACACGCTGTGCTTGATGAAGGAAATCTTCATAAACTCTGGCATCATCTCAACCAGAAATGCTGTTTTAGAGGCTGAACATGAGCAAACAGATGAACAAAAATAAAAAATAAAGCTATTTGGAGAAATCCCTCCCCACAAGAGCAAGTCACTCTATGAAATATGACATCCCAACATTTTTTTCTTTGCTTACTTCCCATCTCCTGTATTGCAGTTATGTGTATTAGTCAGTCAGTGACCCTGTCTTTCTATCCTCCCCTCTTTCCTAAGCCCTGGCCATGCTTTCCCCCAGGGCTGCTACATATTTAACAGGTATTTTGAGTACATGCATCACTATGGCATCTCCTGCCACCTAACGAAGATGAAGTCAGTACCTGGTCATGCTGTGATGTGAACTTGTAGTTCCCAAGAGTGGGGGCATGAGCTGCTGAGCTGAACATTCCAAATGACACAATTTACTGAAACTTCAGGCCTAGGTTGATTTATGGATGCTTCCTGAAGCCTGCAGGTATGGCAGTGACCTTGTGCTGGTAGCAAAGGCCAGCTGATCTTTCAAGGTGCTCACACTCCAAACAGGTGGATGAAATCCATCCTCACCCCAGCAGAATAGCTGTAAGCACTGAGCCTGTTTCCAAGTGGCATCCAGTGACCTCCTGGTAGCCAAGTGCTGAACCAGCTGAAAAGGTCAATAGCATATCAGCCAGAACAGCTGGATCTAATAGAAAATGAGTCAAGATGATACATAGCTGGCATTGCAGAAATAACAGATGTCATCTGGGCCAGTTGTACCAGCGTGTTGATGTGTTAAAACAACTGAAGAGACTCACGTGACCACAGCAAATCACCCTCTTCCCAGCCACTGAAACTGAGATGACCCACAGATGTTGCACACAGATTTTCTGGAGACCAGGTTTCTGCACATAGCAGATACAAGGCAGATCCCATGGCAAAGCATGGTCTTGAGAAGGGCTATTTGCAATGAGGGATACAGAGATGGAGCAGATTGCAAGGTAATGGATATCACCCACAGTTTTGACTTACAGTAGGACTCTGAAGTTTTCAGTCCCAAGCAACACTGCTGCCATCCTGGATCAGGCATACCCAAACTCCACATTTTCCATTTCATCTTCTCTGCTATAGTTGAAGAGATGGTGATGTTTGCAGCTTTAAAAATAATAATAGTAATAAAAAGCAGCTGCTTAGCTCAGAGCATCTTTTATTGTCCAAATTAAAGGGGGCTCATGAGGGCAAGGTGAGAAAAGCAGTTTGCAGGGAGTGAGGCTGAGAAGACAGTCAGTCTTTCTGGGGTCCCTGTGATGCTGCACCTCGCTCCCAGAGCTGTAAAAAGGATTAACTTAACAAATTTAGAAAGAAAAAGAAGGCTAAAACAGGAGTCTAAAATAAGAATCAGAATCCCTCTGGTAAATTGCTGAGTTTGCTCCCTGCTGTAGAGAGCCAGTGGTGTCAGGGGGAGTGAGCTATTTTCTGGAGATGTACTGGAAATAGCACAGGGTAGTCAGGGAACAGCAGAGGGTGAGCAGCAGCAAGGGAATTTGTGGACCCTCAAAAGTTTTCCCACTAGGTAGGGGCACCCCAGAGTACAATGAGAGGATACAGCAGGGTGGATGTGGGATGGGATGGGATGGGATGGGATGGGATGGGATGGGATGGGATGGGGAAGGCTGTTGGCTCGGTGCTGCTGATTCAAGGCCCCATTCCTCAGCAACCACAAGGCACTGAGCCCCAAACCTCAGTGAGCCACGCATGGAGTGAGTGCATGGCTGAGTGCAGGACATGCTGACCCAAAAGCATGGGGCTTCTCACAGCCCTGTGACTTATGGCACCATCCCAGCACCACATCCCAGCTGCTCTGGCCCCCCACCATGAAGGCAGTGATGAGCAGAGGGTTGTCTGGCAAAGCAATTACTGCCAGGCCCAACATGCCACTGCCAGTGCAGAAACTGAATTTCGAAGCAGTCAGCAGCATTCCTCAGGGAGCACCAGCGGGTGGATGAGGGACAGCAAGGAAGGAGGTTTTTCTTACCAAGGTTCAATCCTCACTTGGACATGCTGAAATTAGACACTAAGCCTTGAACTCAAATCCTCTGATTGTCCTTTTTGTGTTCAGCACAGCTCTTGATTTTCCCCTTATAAAACCTGTTTGTTGTAGCCACTCAAGATACCTCATTGGATCTAAATAATTTGTTCTGAATTTTGAGATGATTCTGCCTCTTGCAGAAGGCATGATGGGAAGGTGATGGTCATCAGGAAAATCAGAAAAAGCCATGGAGGAGACTGGGGCTAAGGAATTAGACTAAGTAAAACCAGCCATGTGGTGCAAAGGAATCACAGAAGAAAAAAGCCTCGAAGCTAATTCCTTAGTCATTGTTAAACCTAGGAAACCATCATCAAACCCTAGGGGTTTGTACTACTACTTTTTTTTTCTCGAAGTGCTACTTTTTTTCTGCTGCAGGAGCAGCAGACTGGCACGTAGAGCATTACCTTGTAAATGAGTAACCATTCCTTATGGAGGTGTTTACATTAGAGGCACATGAAGAACTAACTGGTGGTTGTTAGAAGGGTTTTGATGAAATCACATGAAGCTGATGAGTTCAAGCCTTGTGCCTGTCTGGATGAGAACACCAGGAGGGAGGATATCCATGGGAAAGCCCCTCTGCATCTCAAAGAAGGAGGGAGTAAAGGGGAGGGAGGCAAAGTGTTTCTGTACT
>QUSF01000005.1:39500487-39733764 GCA_003676055.1 Chloebia gouldiae | reverse complement strand
CTGCACCTCTTGCCTGTATCCATCATTGCTTTCCTGGCCCCTGCTGCATCAGTTGCCCCGATTTTGTTTGTAATCAAGTTCAAATTCATTTGTGAGCTGCAAGATAATGGCATGAGTGTGTGTTTGCACAGTGGTTTCATTCTAGGAAGGTGCTCACCCACTTTCCCAGCTGGACAAACAGACAGGAGCAGCAGCTGTCTGACACAGAGCGAGCAGCTCAGCGCCAACAGTGAGAATGCAGGATCACAGGTGACTCAAGACTGGCTCACTTTGGCTGTGTTTCAGCCCAATTTTATTCACCCACAATGGCAGGATGGCATCTTCCCTGCCCTGGCCTCTGCAGGGTGCCAGGCTGTGCTCATTGCTCTGGACTGTGATGCCATAGGAAGGCACTGTGTTTTTTGAATTTGCCCAGTGCATTCAACCTAGCAACCTCACCACTATGCAAATACCACCAGATCTTTCAAATTCCACAAACTTTCAGGACTTCAGTTTTAAAGGAAATAGGGCACACAAGAATCAAAACATCCCCACTGCAGCAAAATCAGAGCAGTACACAGAGAAAACCAAACTGGACTTCTCAGGAGAGCCTAGGCTGAAGCTGCTCTAGCTTCATCTACCTATGGAAAATGGGGACTCCTGGTTCTCTGGGCAGGTCTGCATCTAACACCAGAAAACAGTGTGTGAAACAGATGTGTGACTGTGTCCTGCGGCAGCAGGTCTATCCTCCTGTCCCACCAGTGAACTTTGGGGGTGGAACCTTCCTTGAGCAGATATCCAGAATGCCCTTTGCAGGGGCCACATGTGAGCACTGCTGTCTGTGGCCAGCTCAGAGTTTGCCCAGGGCTCCCCCACAACCTCTTCGTGGACTCTGATTGATGATGCCCAACACCTGTCCCCATGCTCAGACTGTCCCTGAGGAGGATGCTGGACTCCTGGATTTCCACAGAGAAGAGGACAAAGCATTAGGCAACTGTGGGAAGTGTGATTTTAACAACTTGAGGTCCCCCAGACAGAAAAGGGAGGATCAGTCAGATTCCTCTCTCTGTGACAGGTGTTGCTTCTCCAGAAGGAGTCCAGGTCTCTGTGTCATCTGAAGTGAGTGTTCCCCCCACCCCATGTACAGAGGGGAATCTGTGGTCTATGTCTTGCAGCAGTGTGGCCTGGGGCCATCACTGAGCAGGAAAACTGGAAATACCTGAAAATTTGCCTCAGCTCCTTGCTGAAAGGCATTATGAATGCAAAGGAAAATCCCAGGCTGGATCAAGTGCTGGATAAAACAGTGTAAAGTCAGCTCTGACATGAGCCCAACCCATATAGGGAATGATCTATATTGCCTCCCCCGAGGCTACACACACACACACACTGCTGTTGGAGGAGTTGGGGCATTTGCTGGACCTTGCAAGCACTTACAGGTCAGCCTTGCAGGCCAAGCTGAAAATGTGACTGTCATTTGCTCAGCAGCAGAACTGACTCTCAAATGTTGCCAGAAAAACTTCAAGTAACCTTGCCACATCTTTTCCTGCCTTATCACTGCAGAACTCATCTTGAACCAGGGCATTTAGTAGTAGTATTTTGAGGTTTTTCTACCCATGGTTAGATTCAATATCTAATTTTCCTGTCCTTGCTACAGAATATCCTCATACCTTCTCTGCTCCAATTTTCTTCCTGTTTTCCTTTTAACCTCCCCTTGGTCCTTTTCAAACTCCTTCCCCCCTGCCTGCTGTCAGGCTGCAGTGTCTGCCATGTGGAGAGTAAATAGGATGCTCCTCATCCAAGTCCAATCATAAAGCTACAGCTGTACTTTGGTGATCATTAGTTAAAACAATCATTGTTTAAAACACCAGCAAAATAGCTGTTGGTCAAAAGTACAGTCAATAACCTCATGCTCTCCCCTTCTTCCTTTGCAAAGATGGATACACATTGACAGAGTAGCTCATGATACAGCAGATTTTGTAATAGTGCTACCCTGCTGACCCAAGCAGGTAGCCAAAATTCAGGTGGCTGGAGGTTATTTACAGCAAGAGAAGGAACTGACTGTGAATGAAGGTAATTTTCCAAAGAGGCACTGCTAATTTACAGAGAAGGTGCAAAGTCCTGCACTGAAAACCCCAAGAAATGAGCATTTCCTGGCTCACACTGCCTGTGCATAAGAGCTCTCGTGCTCTCAACTTTTCTCAGGACACATGTAGTCCTGTCCCCTCCTTCATGGCCTTGTGCTCTCAACACAGCCTCCCCCACTCATCACAGAACTTGGTCTGCTTGCACAGCTCTGTCTCCTACAGCTAACTAAAGTGAAAATTCCTGGTAACATCTGGGGGGAAAACTGAACATTAAAAAAAAAAAATCTAAGCTTGCAGCAAAAATATAATAAGGAAGAAAGATATGTTGTCTCCCCGGGACTTCATATCCAGTATCAGAAAATACTGCTCCTTAAATGAAGATACTTAAAATCTCTAAAGAATCATGGGATGGTTTGGATTAGAAAGGACTCTAAAGATCATCCAGTACCAATCCCCTGCCATGGGCAAGGATACCTTCCACTAGACCAGGTTGCTTAGAGCCCCATCTACTCTAGCCTTGAACACTTCTTTGTTTGAAAGTATTCTTGATGGCTGAACGGAGATGCTTTAGATAAATCTCCAAGTAATTGCTACATAGCTCAGATTTTAATGTTGCTTTGATCTAGAACAGGTTTTCTTCAACACAGATGTTATTGTACATTAAATGTGCATGCAAGCTCCAAAATCCCCATTTGACAGAGGATAAAGCCAGCCGTAGGCGTGCACACTGTTTGGGAAACATTCGTATTTAATTCACAACCCACAAAATTCTTTCAGCCCAAAAAAGTTGTAGGAAGAGATTAATCTTCAGAGATCCCCCAGGGAGACTTACACAGCTAAGCTAGTCACCCTTAACTCCCTTTTATATATAAACTCAACTGCTTTTAGCACATGATTCATTCTATCTGAGATCCACATTGGGTTGTGAGGCTCCATGACTCCAAAGGGGCCTGTTTTCCCACTTTGCTGTGCCCAAAGCAAAAGCCAGCCAGCTTCAACAGCAGCAGAGATCTATGTGTGTCAGCAGATCCCACCTCTGGCCCTGGTTACCAAATCATGGATTTTTACCAGTGGGAAATAATTTGGCATGTCAGATTTTATAGTGACTTATTCACAGCATCCAGACACACAGGGAAGAGGGAGCCTTCATCACTGCTGGGATGGGTCACAGTGAATGGCAGGACTGGGGAAACCAGGATGTGTGTGTGGTTACTGCCAGACACTTGCACAGCACGGGAGCTGCTGCCAATGTTGGCTCCTGAGCAGGAAATTTGTGAATCCTCAGCCCTGGGGGTCTGTGCAGTGGGAAAGGGGCCAGTAAGATGCTCTCAGCAGGAAACCAGCGTCCCTAAGAAAAGGTGCTGCAGAGCTGATGCAGTCAGAAGGAGTGCAATGAGAAAACCTTGGGATGCTAATTAATCCCCCTTTGGGAAGATATTTATTAGGCAAATGCCTCACATTCATATGCACATTGCAGTCAGCAAAGAGGCTTTTACTTTTTCCCCAGTCCTGCAAAGCAGGAGGGTGGGAAGCTGCTTCAACAGAAAGGTGCAGGGGGTACTCAGCCTGCTCTGAGCATCTTCGGTCAAGTGTGGAAAAAACAGCTGAAATTACCAAGGTCCAGGTTGAAGGAGAACCTGGAGGCAGCTGAGAAGATGTTTAAACCTGAATATCTTCTCCCCTGCTCACTGATGGAGACATTGCAAAAGACAGGGTGGGAGCCATCCCTAATAGCCTCATCCTGCTGGGATGAGCTGTTCCAGAATCACTGCATTAATATAACCTGGGGCAGCTTTTGCTGTCAACCAGTTAATTGCTGAGGTTGATAGATACAGCCCCTGATGAGCAAAGGATTGCAGCTGCTTGCAGCTTTTGCAGAAGAGGCAGCAGGGCCTCTCCTTGTCCAGCAGACACTAAGCAGTGGGTCACACAGGTTTGCCTTGGTGTTCCCCACTCCTCAGGTGTAGGTGCTTTGGGAGAGCATCTGCTCTTCCTGAATTGCAATTGCACAGATCTCACTGCTTCAAGAATTACAGTAAAATCTGGTTGGAAGATGTTTCAAGTCATGCAAAGCCCAGGGTTGGACAGAAAACCTAACATTTCAGACAAAGAACAGGGCATCATCTTGTCAGCAGGGGAATTGGTAATTCTGTTCTACATTTGCTGGGTATTTCCTAGGGCTCATGGGAGGGAGTGACTCCCCTTGACCCAAGATGAGAGCTGCTGATTTGGGAAGGATAAATAATGGCATTTCCAAGGCTTACTAGTTTGATGTGCTAATCCAAAGCAAAGTCAGCCTAAAGCAGACCTGCTGAAGGAAAAGCGTGTTTCTTACTGAAATACTCAAACCTCCTCAGCCCCCAGAGTCACACAGCCTGCCCTCATTATCCCAGGTTTTTTCCCCAATGTACCAATGGATCAAACATCAGTACAATCTCCTGTTTTACACTGAGCAGTGAAAGCTGCTTTGAGCACTGGCACGACATTCAAACTTTAAACTGTCCATCTTAATTAAATTAGTTCTATCCGTGAGGTTCAGCAGTCGGTCATGGCATGTGGGAGACTTACCCTCGGGTCCTGAAGTGGCAGAAGTAAACTCAAGAGTAAAATCCTCAGTGACTTGAGATAACAACTGTGCTCTCAAAGACCAAAAGCTCCTGGCAGAGCACTTGCCTTGCCAGCAAGCTGCTGTTAACAATATCCTTTTCATTCCAGGGACCCAAATCTGCTGTCTGTGAACCTGACTGGCTTTTGCAATTGATTTCAGAGGCCCTTAATTTTCACTGACATTTGCTTCGGTCAGTCATAGCTTTCAGCTCCTCCTTCCCTCCTCCCCTCCTCCGCATGGTGCAGCACCCTCAGAACCTCTCCTTCACCCCCATTTACAGAGAAAGCTGAATCCTGGCTTTGCAATAATAAAGGCAAAGTTTGGCATTCATACAGTGAGGAAAGACTCGGAAAATTAGGTCCAGTGCTTAGTGCCTTCTTTGAGTCACTGCATGATGGTGCACAAATCACTACGTCTCTCTGTGCCTCAGTTCCCTTGCTGTGGCCAAGCATGATATCCCCTTATCTCGGGGGAACAGGAGATATTCATTACTGCTCATAAGATGCTCAAATATGGCAGCACAAATAGTAAACAAATATTTGGTGTTTTTCTAAAGATAACTCATCTGCAAACACTCAAGTCCATAGCCCAGAATTGGGAGCTCCCTTGGCTGTTACATAACTGCAGTAGGTTGTTTTTATTTTTTTTAAAGAATAAGTTGTTTTTATTACTGTAGTAATTTCATAAATAAGGAATACATCTGACTAGAAAGGATGAAACAAAAATAAATGCCTGCTTAACCCAGGCATGTGGGAACTAAGCATTATCGTAATTATATTTCTGAAACAGCAACCTCCTATCTTTGGACCAAAGCTTTCAGAATTCAAAGGCAAACACTGCCCTGATTTTTTTCAGCTTTTTTCCCCCATCCACTGACTCTTTGTGTTGCTGAATTTGGGGCTACCAGGTATCTCCCAAGTACAGGAGTCCAACTGCTCCTTCCTTGATGAGATGAGATGTTAGGGGGGATACAGGCGTGCCATGTGCCCTGCCTCTCCTCATTGGGGTGATCTCCCTCCCACGGGAGGTTCCACTTTTGAGCAGGAGATGCTCTCTTGGCCAAGTCATCCACTATTGCATCTGTGCCACAGTGCCTTTTACAATCCCGTGTTTTGACCTCCAGTGCAGACAGTCAGAGGCTTTGGGAGCTGGGGGTCGCTCCGGCTGCAGCTGCAGGCGATGCCCGTGGGAAAGGGGAGGTGCTCGAGCAGCCTGGCAGAGCTGCAGTGCCTGGCCACGAGCAGGTCCCACAGCCACCCGAGGAACAGCTTCTCACCAGGGATGCCAAATGCAGCACAAGCCTGTGGGGTGCTGGCACCGCTCCTCTGGGTGGGAAGGCTTCTGAGTCCTTATCTAAACCTTCCCCCCTCCCTTCTCTCATACTCCTGAACTATTTTTAATAGAAGAGTGAAGCAATTAAACCTCTATGAAATCATCACAGTGAAATCAAGCTTTAGCTTGATGCGAAGATCCAGTCACTGCATCTTCCTGAGGACCAAAGCATAGCCTGTGAGCTCCGGGATGGCAAATCCCGCCGAGTTCCAGACACACCGCACTCCCTGGCGGCAGAGTGCACCTCCCAGGACACGCAGGGATAAAACTTGTAGGGAGGGTGCATGGGTGCATCTCACCGGGACGTGTGCACTTGGCAGGGGGCTACAGGGATGTTAAGGAGAGATGACTGCACGGGGGGTGCACAGGAGCACCTTACCGGAGCAAGAGGCACAGATGAAACTTTCACGGGGTGTACGGGTGCACCCTGCGGGTGAAGGCACGGCAGAAGCTCTCAGGAGCTGCAAGTTCCTCGGGGATGCACAGGTGAAGTTTGAGGAGAGGCACAGCTGCTACGGCTGGGGGCTGTCCCCGGGAAGGGGAAGGCGCAGACGAAGCTCTCGGGGGCTGCACCTCTCGGGACTGGGGGGTCCGGGGCCTCCCGTCTCCCCGCCCAGCATCCCCCGCCCACCCCGTCCCTGCACCGGCCGCGCACGGCGCATGCCTCGGGCAGATGCCGGCCGGTTCCAACTGGGAGAGGCCGAAGCTTTTCGGGTCCTGCGAAGAGGAGGAGCCCGTCCTCCTCCCTGCGCATCCCCCCTCCCCCTCCATCTCTTCTCACCGCCCCGCGGAGGGGCGCGGAGGCGGCGGGGCCGGCAGCGCTCTCTGCACCGCGCAGTGGCGTGGGCACGGCAGGAAAAGTTACTGACCGGGGGGCGCTGAGGGATGGAGAGGGGGATTTACTTGGGTTTGGGACGAGCCGGGGCCGCGGGGCTGCACCTCCCAGGCCGTTCCGCCCCCGCGGAGCGTTCCGCGCGGGATGGCGGAGCGGGGGCGCGCTCCGCGGAGCTCCGCGCCGGGACGCGCCGCCGCGGGGAGGGACTCACGGCGGAGCGGCCGCGCCGCAGCCCGCCGGGACGGGGTGCGGAGCCCGCCGGGACGCGGTGCGGATCTCGCCGGCCGGCCCTCCCTCCCCGCGGCTCCGCGCACCCGCAGCGACTACTCCGGAAAGCTGCTGAGTGCACAGCGCGTTCGCAGTAGATAAACAGATACATAAAAAATAAATTAATAACCCTCTTCCGCGTGCACGGATGCAGACAGGCAGGGATGCGCGGCCCCCGACTCTCCGCGCAACCCCGCGCCGTAGTAATTTGCAAGGGGCGGTGCGGGGTGGGGGGGCACGGGGAGGTGTCCCGCCCCCCGATCACATGGCGACCCCGCGCAGCCAATGCGGGGGGCTCTAGGACCCCGGGGACCCGCGGCCCCCCCGCCCTATAAATGCCTCTCCAAAATGCAGCGGGGCTCCTTCCTCTGGTCCCGCCCGGCCGCGCTGCTCTGCGCCCCGCTGCTCGCGGGTCTCCGTGCCGGCTCCGCGCCCCGTTCCTTCCCCCTCCCCTTTTTCCTTTTTTTTTTTTTTTTAAATCTTATTTTTTTGTTAATTTTCTGCCACCTTCCCCCCCCCGTTTTTCTCCTCGCCCCCTCCCCGCGGCCGGTTTGCATGCATTGTCTGTCTCCCAAGATGGTTTGTGAGACCAAGATTGTGGCGGAAGATCATGAATCAATCCCGGGATCCAAAAAAGACACGATCATTGTTTCCTCCTCCCAGATGTGGCCCTCTCTGGCGGGCTCCCCTCCCTCACCCCCACCTCCCCTCACCCCACCAAAAGAAGACCCCAGGCGCGACAATGTCTATATCCGCGAATTCCACCCCTCTGAACAGGAGGTGGTGCGCCGCATCTTTTACGAGGGGATCATGGAGCGAATCCCCAACACGGCGTTCAGGGGGCTGAAGCAGCAGCCCCTCACTCAGCTGCTCTACGGGCTGCTGGCGGGTGAGTATCCGCTCCCTTTTGGGGAGGGGGGCGCCGGGTTTATTCGCCGCTGTGGGTCTTCACAAAATGGTCGGAGAGGCGGGAGGCGCCGGGGGCCGCGGGCGCGGTGCAGCCGGGGGAGCGCCGCAGCATCGTGCGGAGCGGCCGCGGAGCCGCAGCGCTGCGGCGGGGGCAGGGGGCTGGGAGGGGGAGCCTCGCGCCGCCGGGGATGCGCGACCCTGCGCGGGTGTTAAGGGCGGGGAGCCGTGAAAGGGAGGTCGCGGCGGCGGTGAGGGGAGATCGGCCATTGTGGTTGTCGCAGGGCTCGGGGGGCGCGGAGGGGAGCGGAGCGCACCGCGCACCGGCCGCCCCCGCGCAGCCCGGCGAGGGGGGACACGGCGTGCCGGCGTTGCCTGGAGACAGCCGGGCCCGCCAGTGAGCGGCCCCCATTCCCCCCGGCGTGGGGAGGGGTACCCTCTGCAGCCGGACCGAGCCGCGGGGTCACCTCCCCTCCCCGAGTTAAGTGCCCAAAAATAGCGCTTGCAAGGTGTCCCCTCCCCGTGCCAGTTAATTAATGATGCGTGCCCCTCGCCCCGAGTGGGCTTTGGGGTGCTCTCCTGCCCCCGGTGGCTGCGGGCTGGTCGCACCCCGTGTCCCAGACACCGGGGAGGATGGGATCCCGCGTGGAGGGGACCCCCGGCAGGCGCTGGGGAGCTGGGGGACCCAGCCGGTGGCTCTGGGCCGTGCCGGCGAGAGCCGCCGGCTCAGAGACGCCCGCAGAAGCCCCCCAGGATGGGGACGGGCAGGGTGGCTGCCCTGGGAGCCGGTGCTGATGGAAATAGCAGTGCCGCAGTGGCGAACACATGGCTGCGGAGCGCTGCCCGCAGCGCGGCTCCTCCGCCCGGCCGCGTTCCGGCCTCACCGGGGACAGCGAAGGGGCCCGGGGGGCGCGGGGCTCTCGGGGTCCCCCCGGCCCCGCTCCGCAGGGGCTCGGGGCGCCCTGCCGCGGCGTGGGGGCGTCCTGCCCACCGGCTCCTTCCGGACCTCGTAAACTTCTCCGCGTTATCTCGTCGCGATACGCCGTCCCTTAACACGATAATCTCGAGAGCGTGAACTGCGTGTGTACTACAAATGCATATTTTGACTGTGCTTGTTTTATTGATTTATTTTTATAATGAGTTTGTATTCCGAAATCAACACTAAATTCTCTTTTCTGACAGGTGTCGTTTATTTCTCTTCCTTATCTCCATAGTAATGTGCTTTGTTGTGACCAAGTCCTTCCTGCTGACCTGCTGTTTGCCCATCTTTCTGATGGGCATGAGGTACTACTTCAGTAGAAAAGTTATCCTGCACTATCTCGATTGTGCGCTGCACACGGACATGTCCGATATTGAGCAATATTACATGAAACCGCCAGGTGAGTACGAATTCCCTGAGGGAGCCTTCCTCCCCCCAGCCTGCTGGGGAACATGGCTGCTCCCTGCTGCTGGCGCCTTTTCCTCCTGTCAGCAGCACTGAGCAAGCTCAAAAGTCGCCAGAATGCAGCTCTTTAGCCACACCAGGCACAAAGCCATCTCTGGTTTTGGTTTGGTTTGGGATCTTTTTTTGCTGATTTAGGTTTTTAAATTTTTTTTTTTTCATTACTCCCCCTCCCCCAAGTGCCTAGTCATCCCAGGCAGCCTCTGTCCACCCTGGAGCAGTGCGTGCCACAGCCACCCCGAGGACTGGGGTGAGGGTGCCTGGGGACACTGAGGCTGGAGGATGCGCCTTACTCCTGCAGCCTGGGTCCACCCTAGCCCTTACATGGTGAGCTCAGTGTTTCTTTGCTCTGTGCATTTGGTATTAGCTCTGACTGCAGGAGGACAGAGAGATGAAAGGCCTTTTAGCCCAAATGCTTTGAGGAGCCCATTTTAGCTATTGAGCCCATCTTCCCATGTCATTCAAGAACATTCCTTAATGTACGTGTTTTGGAAGAGGGATGGATCAGGTATGTAAAGGGCTGATGCCACATAAGCTTGCCCTAATATGGGTTCATCCCTTTGTTCCATATATGCATATAATTAAAAAGACAACATCTAATGATAATATTACCTTGTTAAGCTCTAAAGGATAACTTAGGTTGTTAAAAAACCAAAAATCTCTTTAGAACCTGTCAGGTGCTATTTCCCTTTTTGTAGGCACGCATCCATATTGAGGACAAGAGCAGGGGGATGCCTGGGCAGTCAGTTGGGGTTTGAGGTTTGCTTTCAGTAGTCACAGAGTGCTAGTGGTGAGCTGGAAAAGCAAGGCAGGGATGGTATCCCACCTGAGTTCCATCTTCTTGGGGTACCTGTCTCTTCTTAGGTAGCCACTGTGTCGTTTTTCCACGTGACCATGTTTTTGCTGTATCATTCCTGTTCCCCAGGTGTGACAAACCTCTCCCTGGGCATTTCTAGAGAACTGCTAGGAAGTGTAATAGCCGCAATCCTTCCCTCACTTCTAATATGTAATGTTACATTTCTCTAAAATGTTGCTTCTCTTACGAAAATCATTAACTAGCTTAATTTAGCTTTCTCTTCTCATCACAGTGCATATCTTATACAGATCTTGTCCCATCTTACAGAGTGTGTTTCATTTACAGGACTTGTTTCTGAAAAAATTAAGCTATGTGTGACTTGTATTTAAAAAGCTCCATCTTTATTAAAGGTGGTGTCAAAGAAATAAAAGGGTTCATAGCAAAACATTTCTGCACCTCTGTAGTGAGGCCCAGCAAAGTATTATGCTGGAGAAATCAGCAGAAGATTATAGTAAAATAAGAACATATAATATGGAGTTAATAGGTGAGCTGCTTAGCTTGGTAGTGCTCAGGACTTGTGTGGTCACAACTGAGAGGGATCACAGTGCCTGTGTTTATAACACTAGTAGACACAGAAAATAAAGAAATGCCCTCCATTTGCTTAGGGTCAGTAATGTAATTTGGTTCAGCTGTGTTGCCAACATGCCTTTGAAATGTTAGCATTGCTTTTATTTGGTACCTGAAAGAGCTCATGGCAATTTTAGAGCAAATGTGTGGGCTTTAATTTTTGACAGAATTTAATCATGTAATTAGGCTTCTGCCGTACCATAAAAAGCAGATTTATGGGATTGTTGGTGCTTGTTAAAGGTTCTTGATGATAGTGGTGTTGGATATAAAGGGACCAGGGAGGCTTTGGGGTCTGGAGAAGGGTGTCTGTGCGTTGGAACCAGCACCATCCATGTGGAGCTATTTTATGTAGCTAGCCACAAAGCACGAATCCAGTGGTTTGCTCCTGTTTCCTCCAAAAATGCAGTTGATGGATTTTTTTTCTTATAGGACAGCAGTATAAACACAGTCATCCTAGAGCATGTCAGAGTTCTGTGCACTTTGAAGGCTGGCTGGCTGAACATCCAGAGGAAGGCAGCAATGTGCCACACTGGCATTGCCTGTCCCACCCAAAGGACAGAACAATGGCAATAAAACAAATTCAAGCCCCTAGTTTGTCTTTTATTTGCCTAGTTTACAAATTAACACCCAGGCAGAAATTATTGCAGTGGGAATGGGAAGGGCTTGTTGTATTGCTGCAGCTGAGATATTGGAGAGCTTTCTCAGTGAGGTGTTAAGAGAAGAGTAATGGGGTGTGGGGACAGGGTCACAGGGGGGCTGGAGGTGGCCAGAGCTTAACTAAACAAGTTAAACCCAACCTGATACAACTGCAGCTTGGCCTGGGAGTATGACCAGGCAACTTGCTGCTCCTTGTTTAGAGAATCCATGTTTTCCTCCTTGAATATTTTTTATCAGCATGGAAAAAAGAGGAAGGGAGCATTTTGTGTTGGAGTTATTATTCCTGTTTCTCAGGGTGATGAATGCAAAGGTAGAACTGGGATATGGTCTTAAGGTCTTGATAAAGATGTTGCTTGTGGCTTTGGTGAGGTTTTTGCCCTTGGAATCCAAGATACCCAGCACAGACACCTGTTGTTGGCAGCTCTGCGTGGTGCCCGGCGCTGGGGTACTGTTGTAGAGAGCATCTACAGCAAATAGCTTCTGGTAAGGCAGGCATCTACAGTGAGGGGATATTTTAACTATTAAAATGAATTATTCTTGGTGGTATTGTGAAAGCATCCACAGAACATGTGGGTCAGTTTTTTATAACCAAGCCCAAAGGACCCGGTATGCAGTGGGATACCATGAGCTCCCAGGTTAATGATTAGTGTTGAACAATTCTATGAGCTGCACCATAATTAGGGTTTTGCTTCTACAGGTTTTTTGAACCTCTCGCCTCCAAGTTAGTTGTTTGAATTTTCCTCTGCTGGGTTTTGTATGAACTGAAAAATATGTGCTGACAGTGATTTTGCAGAAGTATACTAGCCAAAATTTATATCTTTGTTTTCTATTGCCCTCCTATACTTATGCCAAGAATATTTGGGCCACTGCTTAACTTGGAGCTTGTACACAGTGGTGTAACTTGAAATTACTGACAATGTAAAAGGAATTGTTTGTGTTGTGCATGCTGGAGTCTTAAAACAGAAGGTTGAATGGTTCAAACACCTTCCTGAGTGCTTTGTAAACTCTCATTTTTCATTTTAAAATAGAACTTATTGGAATTTACCATCTTTTTTTTTTTTTTCCTTCTTCAAAGGCTATGAAAAAAGACTAGTGGAATGGTGAAAAAGAAAGGAATTGGATAATGGCTTAATTGTCAACCAGAGTAACAAGTTCTAGTAAACAAAAAAAAAACCCCACCCAAAACCAACTAAAAAAACTGAATTAATTTTAAATAGAGCCCTGCCTCTTGCATTTATCCACATAAAAAAGATGAGCACAGCTGGAGCTTCTTTTATGGCCTGATGATTTTGATGACTAATCAATTTTACAGTGTCTTTTCAAGCTTCTGTCCCAGTTGGTTGTGTTGGTTTTTTTGCAGTGGTGGTTGTGTTAGATTCTTGTGAGGCTGAGCTCTCAGCTGGAGAGCTTATGGAACCGAGACTCCTCGTGTCCCGTGCAAAACTGCTGCTTCCCAAAGCCACCGGAGCCGGGGCTTTGGCTGAGGAATTTCCACGTCTCTGTGGGTGTCAGAGAGTTGCTGCTGGCTGTCCTGGCAGGCTTTGCCGAGGGCTGTGCGTACCTGACCTGGTGCTGCTGGTGGGGGCGGCAGCCGGCCCGCGTCGGGGTTTTGGGGACCGGTGTCGAGCTTGGTGGCTGCATGGCAGTGCCCGGAGCTGCAGGGCAGGGGGGACAGCGCAGATGGGCAGCGGAGCTGAGGCTGCAGCCCCTCTGCGTGTCGGGGCACCTGGCCGGGCCCTGCAGCGCTGCCGCAGGCGGTGTCACGGCTCGGGGCACCTCTGGATGCCTCAGGCTCTCCTGCCTCCATGCAGGGTGAGCAGAGCCTTCCTGTCCTGCTCTCCTTTGTCCCCTGTGTGTGACCGTGCCCGGGAAGAGCCTACACGGGTATGCCAGCCTCCCTGGGGGACGGGGCACTAAGGAAAAGGGACTGCAGGGTGATGGGGTTCATTAGAGTTCCATTTTTGCTGCTCTTGGCTGGCGCATTCCTCAGCTGAGCTCAAAGGGGGGATGCCCTGCCCTTCTTGGCAGAGGTTCTGGGATCGTGTCCTTCTGCCAGAAGGACTCCAGTTCAGGTGGGTCCAGAGCTGGGTTGTGAGAAAGTGAGATCCTGTTTGCTGCCTCTACCTTGTGAGGTTTCCCACACCTGCAGTGAGGTGTTTGTCTGGGTAACAAGTGAGTATTTGTGTTGCATCAGGCGTTTGGCAGTGGGTTTTTTCCCTCTGGCGCGATGTTTGCAGGGTGAACAGCTGGTTGTGAGGGGCTGGTTGTGGCTCCTGCTACCTCTGCTCCATAGGTGCTGAGCCTTGGGGAGGCTCAGAGGTGAGCACCAGTGACTTTTGGGGTACAGGGTAAATACTGGGTCTACCCTGGGAGGAGATTCTCAGCCCCGGAGCTGTTCTTGCTCTGCCATGCCTAAACCCTTCAAAAGGCAGAGGGAGTAGGGGGGGTATTTGTCCCCACTGAGCCCCCAGGCAGAGGGGCAGCCACAGAGCCCAGTTCTTCCACATTCTGGATAATGCTCAAGCTGCTAGATAAGCAGGAGTGAAGCTGCCGAATGATAACATTGTTTGGGAAGAATAGAGGAGCTCTTGCTTTGCAAAGAAGCGGCTCAGTTACCTGACGCCAGAGAGGGCTCAGGGCTGCTGCTTCCCAGTGGAGGAATGTGTTTTTGGAGAGCCCTGCCCCACTCCTGGTGCCCAAGAGGCAGCTGGAATCTGAAGCATCCCTATCTGCAGCATTTCTTGCTGGCTTATGCAGTGCCCTGACCTCGTGTATCTGCCAACTCCCTGAGCTGCCTGTCCTGTATTGGGCTTTTCATGCTTGCCTTTCCCACACTGCCGCCTAGGGTGGTGAGGAGTTCTGTGTGGGGCTGGGAAAGCCTCGGGAGAGGCTGTGTCCTTATCTCCTCCTGGGTGTTTCCCAGCTCTGCTTCCTATCACTGCTGGGAACCGAGGTTAGGTCTCCTCTATCTGTCCTGTGAGCCTATCACTGCTGGCATCCCTGCAATTCCATGAGAGTGCTTCCAGGGATGCGACCTCCATAGCAGAGAGATCCTCTAAAATTGGGATTACAGACTTTCCATCTACTTTATAGTGGGAAGTATTTTGTCAAAGTATTTCCAAAGCTGACCTCCTGCAAGTGGGACAGTCAGGGATTCTTCAGCTGAGCAATTTCTACTGTTGATTTTGGGTTTCGACAGCTTAGCAGCACAGAACTGCCTGGTTTGGCATCTCTCATCTTTAGTGCAGAGTTTTTTGGGAAGCAAGATGAAAAACAACTCGTGTTTCCAAGTGTTAGGGATGTGCTTTGTCCAGCATTTGTAATGAGCTGAAATATTTTGTTTTGATTTGAGTAATGTAAAATGTCCTTAGAGTTGGGTTGCCTCCCAAAACCCACCTCCTCTGCCGCTGGCACTCCATCACTCGTGGCTGCCTCCTTTCTCTGTGTTGGAGCCTTGGCTTTTCCACGTGGAGGCAGCCCCGTCCTGCAGCGTGGGGCATGGGCACAGTGAGCAAGGCCAAGGGCTGCTGGCACCAGCTCTCCCCTCCCCTCGAATTCCCAGAGCTGGCCAAGGGCTGTGCTGGTCCCAGCAGCAAGCACAATGCAGAACCCAGAGCTGAGCCCTGCTGATAAGAGCTAGAGAAGATCAGGAGGTGACACAGTTGGGTTCCTTGCAGTGCTGAGCCACATGGGCCAGCTCTGCTCAACCCGCTGGAGGGTCTGCAGGGTCTTTCTGCCTCAAAAAATATTTTCTTTCCCCCACTCCTGGGAGCCTCGGGTAGTACAGAGTAGAAGTGCAATGCTCCCAGCAAAGGGCCAGTTCAGAAGAACTGGAGTTGCCTGATGAGGGGAGCAGTCTGTGGATTCAGGGCTGTGTCATCCACAGCCAGTGGAATAAACATGTTTATGGGCAAGCTGCTGCAGCCTCCCCCCCCCTTCCTGTTTATTTATCACAGGAACATATGCAACAAACCCATTACTCAGTGACTGTGCCCATAACATAGAAATAGCTCTTGCTTTAGATCCACACGTTTGGCACAGTACTGTGCCAAAATTAGATGAAAATCGATTTTATAATAATTTTTTTCAGAGTAATATGATCTTCCCCTCCTGCCCATGAATTCAAGAATTCTCTCTAAAGGTAGCCAGTCCCTCATGGATATGACCATCACTCAGTGCAGCAGTGTTTGAGTTGTAGCCATGACTGGGTGGATATGATGCTGCTGAACCTAAGTTCAATCTGCAGATGTTTAAGATCCTCAATACATGCCAGTGCTGGCCATTAATCTTCAGTACAAGAGGTAACCAGTTGTGCAAATTGAACATCAGTAGTTTTTTAGGTGCAGTTAACTTCTCAAGACCAGCAAACGAGCCACACTGGGACTTAGGAACATGAAGGAGGCAAGGACAACAGGTGCTCTGGGTTTTTATCATAGCTTTGAGTAATTTTTTAAAATGTTTTCTCCAGTGTTAAATATTTTCTGGCATGGTAATACGCAATTTTTCAGGACTGTCTTAGTGAATAAACCAAAACAGGGTTTTGACTCCAGAATTTTGTTCACAAGTTTAAATGTGAATTTATTACTCTTATAAAGGGTTTTGGCAGCTCTTCTTTCTCTTGCTTTCTTAGGAATGGCCAAGATTTAAAACAATTGCCCAAAAGTGTTTCAGGTTAAGATTTCATAATAGCCTAAATTTAGACTCTGTGTTGGATATCTGACTAGTGGCAGGAGTTTTAAAGGTACAAAACTTTGAGCCCCTCTTGACACTGAATTTTGGATGTAGCAACATGAACTGAAAAATCTGTTGTATTTATTTATTATATTCAGCCTCCTAGGATTACCCACGAGTGTGGTCATGTTGTTGTCTCTCAATGTGCACCACCAGTGGTCTTAATACTTCAGAAATTGCCATGGGGGATTGTTCTCTACTTGAAGACCTCCAAATATATTGAAAAAAAATGGTTTTATGTAAAAATATTTTTATGTATCATACATTAAGTATATGTATGATTTTAAAACCATTCAAACTTTCCCTGAATTTCAGAGTGGATTTCTGAAATTCCTTCTGTAGGCTTTGATCTTGACTCAGGCAGGTTATATTTAATTTCTCAGGGTGGGAATGACTTTTGGGGTGGCTGTGAGCCTCTCGGGGACTCTGGGAGCTCTCAAGTTGTTTGCTGGTGTATTGCAGAGTGTGTGGCTTTATTTTGGTAATGCACTGCTGAGGATCTGTTATAAATAATCACATACTTGATACTTCTCCCTTCCAGGCCACAGCAAAAAAAAGAGACCTAGGGTGTTTTGCTGGTATCTGGTTCTGTGATGAGTTGAGGGATGTATGAGCCTTTGTTGTTACTTTCTGCATCAGCAAAACAGGGAGCTTCAAAGTGTATTTTTAGATTTCCTTTTTCTCTTTTTTTTTTTCCATTCTGTAGAAAGCTGAGGCATCATTTTGTTATCCTGACAGGTGGCTAAGGAAAGGAGTCTTAAAGAAAATCCAAAGATAGCAGCATGTCTTACCTAGTTTCTATTGACAAATTTATTCCTTGTAACCAAATAATGGGGGTGGAGGGGGAAGTTGAGGGGTTTTTGGGGTTGGTTGGTTTTGGTTTTTTTTTGTTTTTATGTTTTGGTAAGGGGCGGGCACATGGAATCACCAAAAAGTCTCATGTTCTTGGTTAAGGATGCATCAAAAATTAGTTCATAGTGGTCTGCTCAGAGCCAGGTACAAGCTGTGGTATCTGTTACAGATGGCTTTGAGCCTTCTTTTAAATCATCTACTGACCCGTTGGACCCCAGCAATCAATTAACAATTTATGACAGCACAGTACAGTATCACTCATTGTCTTCTGCAACTCTTAGAAGAGTGTTTCTTTCAAACAGAAAAAGTTATAGTTCTTACAGGATAGTTCTAAAACGTAGACCTGTGATTCTCAGGGCTTAGTGCCAAGCTGGGCTTCTGCTTTAAAATGGGATTCTGGGAGTGAAAGGAGACACTTCAAAATTGGTAATGGGAAGCATGTATTACAATTGTATTTTTAAGTGGCTACATGAGATATTGTTATTTAAAGTGGGATTTGCAACAGTGTAAATGCTAATGGAATAATACAAGGTATTAGTCCCACCACAGCGTGTCCTGCTTGAAATGTAACTAGCAAGTAATATTGTCACTTAACATTCATGTGTTGTTTCTAGGACTTACCCAAGTGGCAAAACTGAAAAACAGAGGTTTTGTGAGAAAATTACTTTTCAGTTCAGGAACTGGAAAGTAAAAGGAAGGAGTTTTGGTTCAAAGCAAGCTGATTTACTACTCCCTCTCTGTTTTTTCACTATGATGCAGCAAGGAGCTGTGTTTAGTGGGGAATGCAATGCTTTTTTCAGCCCAAAACAGAATGGTTGGCTGTTAGAGCTTTCCTTGAGAAGCACAGGTCAGACCCAAGTGTGTACCTAGGAAATACTGACCATGATAGAGCCATGACATGGTAAAGTGTTTGTTACCCCTCGGGCAGGTCCCACTTTGCGTGGCACTATTAAAACCATCTTAAGTCAGTGCTGGGATTTCAGGCATCCCAGGCCCTGTTGGAATCACATATTTAGATATTTTATACTGGTGCAGTAGCTGAAGAATTGCTGTTGAGGGGGCCATTTCTGAAGTCCTGGCTGCTGGGGCATCCATCCCCATGGATCCTTGGAGGACTGAGCTGGGTGCCCATGTCCCAGCCAGCAATGCTGGGGGCTGAGCTCTGAGCAGGATTCGTGCCAGCTTGGCTTTCCCCTGCCTTTCATTTTCCACCTTTGGTGATTCAGGACAAATGTGTGAATTGCTTTGCATTGACAAAACTTGCATTTTTAAGTAAGCTGCTTGCCTAGATTTACCCTCAATCACCAGTAATTGCTTCACCAACTGCTCCCACTCTCCCTTGCCAGTGTGCTGGAATCCTGACTTGGAAACCAGCATCAGCAGTGTAAGTTTGTTTGCTTTTTACAGTTGCACCTCTTGGGCTCTGTGCTCATGCTGCTAATTGAAATGGGGGGTGCTGGACCAGCTATCTGGTCATGAGTAGCTCCTCAGTGCACCTTGCATTCAATACTCACTTTAAAAGGTATCAGATAATCACTAGTGATTCCTTGAGTTATTTTTTTCCTTTTTTTTTTCCCTTTTCCATCCCCTAGCACAGTAGTTCTATATTTCCAGTCTTGGGTCAAACTGCAATACTTTCATTCCTTTGAGTTCTTCTCATCTCTCTTGTCCATCCTTGTTGAATGCTCCAGTGATTTTTGGTCTGATCTACTTCTTGCTTTACTCATCACTTCTGGCATTTGCCATGGGTTGTGGTCCCCTACCCAGGATCCTTCTGTATCTCTGATTTTCCCCTTCCTTCCATCAAACTTCTCAATTTATGTGCCTTTACTTAATTTTATTGTATATGTACTTTCTTCTCTTCTTAGTTTGTCCAGATATTTAGTGTGGTGAGTGCAAGTAAATACTTGCAAGTATCTCTCTTTTGGTGGAAGACTGAGAACAACAAAGATGAGAAAATAAATAGAAGTCAGCAGCACAAGGATATTGTGTCTGCTAAGCTGCAAACAGTGCACAAACCCACATGTCACTGGTGAGGGGGGAACATTTTATCTGAAGGCAAGTGAACTGCCAGCAACAACATTTCTTACACTTTCTTCAGAGCATCTGACCCACATCACTTCCAGATGTATTCATTGATTTTTTTTCCCCTATAACTTTTCTTAAAACCTAATCCTTCCCATTTAAACAGATAGATAAAATCCTTACTGCATTCAGAGTATGCAAGAAAAAAAACCCAAACCGATCCGCTTCATTTTCTGAGACCAGGGTTTTTTGTTCTTTTTTTGGAGGTGCCAAATCTGTTCATCCTCCCTGGATCTAGATAACAGCATCAGAAACACTGTGTAACACTTCTAGTGGGAATCCAGGAAAGACCTAAATCTGTAGTCTTCCAATTTAAAATAATGTTAAATAGTAGAACTGCAAAGAGAAGCTTTTGAAAACAGCCTGGTTTGGAGCACCTGCCATTTCCAAGTGCTAATTCAGATGATGGTTACTGAGAGGCAGAGCAATGAAAGCAAGGCAGGTACCTGGCTGCTGAGCAGCAGTGTGCATCCTGATAAAGTCCTCTGTGGTGGAATTACATTGTTATTGTGAGATTTGTTAAAAAAAAGAGAAAGCAAGCAGTGAAGAAGTTAGTTACTGTACAATAGGGATGCTAATGAGAGATTTTTTTTTTTTAGTCCAAACTGTTTAAAATTGGTATTTTTAAAACACCTTTTCAAGCTTTTGCTGCTTGTAAAGTCAATTAGATTCAGTTAATGTCTCTGAAAATGTACATCTGGTGGGGTTTCAGAAGCTGTCAGTGTTCAGAGGATAACATCAAGCTGTGCCTCTTGGACAGTGATTTCTGTCTGGGAATAAGCCATCCTTGGGTTTTATGGGGTTTTTTTTGAGCCATCAGTAGTCTGTAAAACATCAAAGCATCTGCAAGGATTCTTGAGAAGTGGGAACATTTTTCATGGATAACTAAAGAGGATTTAAGTTAAATTCTAAAAAAAAATCTTCACATAACCCCCCCACATTCACTGAGACTGAACTCTTGGGACAGTTTGGCTTAAAGATTCAGTGGAGCATTTGCTTTAACTTAATCATGGGCTTAAATCCCTTGTCTCTTGCTGGGAGTTTAGCATCTGCTTAGGGGCAGTGTAGGTCCCAGTGCTCTTTGGATATTTACAGGAGACCTGTGACATAAATGGTGGTAAGCCTTGGGTTTGCTGTATGTGCTATCAGCTGCCTGCAGGATGAGTTTATGATATTTTAGGGAATATTGGTGCATTGGAAAAAGGAGTTGTTTTGGACCTGCTCTTGGATATATTCATTCTGCCCTGTCCTGGGCATTGCATGTGAAGGTTTAGTGTTGTCTTTGTAGATGGGACAATCCAACAGATCCTGAAAATCCTGAGTTCTACCCAGTCTCATGTGGCTTTGCATCTCTCCTGGCTCTGGTTGCTGCAGTGCAGTGTGTATTTGTAAGCTGATCCCTTTTCCACAGGTTCTCTGTGAATGAGTGTGCCTCAGTCTGAGGGGCAGGCATGAAGGTGTCTGCTTTCAGAGCCCTGAGCAGCCTGCCCTTCCTTTGCCACGTGTCTTCCTGCTGGAAGAGACATGGCCTGTTACCTACTCACTCCAGTAATTTGCTTCACAGATGTCTTTCAAATCCCCAGCTCCTGGTATTGAGGCTGGGGTTCACATGAGTGTGGGGTGTAACAAGCTGATAGGTGGTTATCACAGGAGATATGGATTAGCCTTTTGTAGGGACTTTTTTTGGCCTCATTGTTGTGGCATGGTAGTCTGAATGTGTGGCAAAGTTTTTGATTTTTTTTTTGTTTGTTTTGTTTTTAGAGCTGTAGAGAGTTACACATGTAATTTTCATTTTCTGTTAATGCATCATCCACAACACGTCCATTGTCTGTGCCCAGCCTGACAGATGTTTGTGTATTTATGGATGTGGAATTTTCTTGCACTGCCACGTTAAATAAATGTGCTTAGTTTGAGTCTGGACCAGTGGAGCTCAGTAGAACTATACCCAAGGCACAGAGGCTTTGATGTGCTGGGAGAGGGATGTAGAAAAATGTTGGCTTTCACAAGAGTGGCCATCCAGGTGTGTGTTTTTTCTGCACCATGGCAGGGCTCTGGCCTCACATGGGGTGTTGCCACTGGTTTGCTGAGAGTTTAAGGTTGAAGCAGTGTGTGTTGATGAAGGTTCCAGCTGCTTGGGAGGTCTTTCTGGGATCTGCACCCTGCTCCATTGAAAGACAATGGAGAAGTAAGAGGGCTGCAGGCCAGGAAGGTGTTCATTTACAGTGGGAGCTGTGGTGGGATGGCCATGGGGAGGTGGTACCTGAAGGATGGTAACATAAACACCTGAAGGTGTTTATTTCCAAGGAGAACTCTCATTGCAGTAGTGCCCCTGGCAGTCCTGGCTGTCCCCTGTGCCTCAGAAGGGCTGAGTACCCTCAGACACCATCTCAGGAGGGCTCAGCATCAGGGCAATGAGAAAGCAGTGGTACCCCTGTCTGCTGGTTCTGCCTGGTCGTGGAAGTCACCACCCACCTGGTTGAGGGTTGGGTTGAAGATGTGGGAGGGTGCAGATACCAGGAGGTGCCTGCAGCTATCAGTAGGTCAGATCCAGCCCCAGCAGGACTAGGGAACACCTCAGAGTGTGGTGGGGAAAGGGCCTCCTTCCCTGCTCTTCCCGAATGGGATGGGCTGATGGTTGTGGTGCAGGGAAGAGGGTCATTGCTCTATAAGTATTAGAAGTGTGATGCTGCTAAAAGCACCTCAAGAATACTCAGGTTGTTTCCTTCCAGAGGTTTGCTAGTTATTTATTCATTTATTTATATGGGTCAGGAGTTGGATTTGCTTCAAACTGTAGCATTAGTCCTGTTACTTTCTCTAGCCTAGGATGTCAGAAGTATATCCAACCCTGTTCCAAGGGAAAGGCCTTGGCATGCTGCAGATAGAAATTGCATTTTTCCATCACTTTCCATGATAGGATGAGCACCTCTGCAGAGACAACATGCTGCTTTGATGGGGGCAGGGCAGAAAGTCTGGGGTTGGTTGTCCCAAGCCTGTTTCTCCTTACCAGTTTGATTCTCTTTCCCAGTTTCTCTGTTTAGTCACATACTCCTTCCCCAGAGGTTAGGAGAATAGGTTTTCCCAGATGTTTGGGGGACTCATGTAGGTCAGACAGGGTTGGTCCAGTGAGAAATGCCCAAATGAGTGCAGCTGGGCAGGACAGAGGCAATGATGCTCACTCCTCACCTCTTGACCTTTTCCTAATCCATTGTAACAGATTTTAGGGGCTCATCTGGGTGTAGCAGCTGGTGACAGGGTGGGTTTGTCCCAGCTGATAACTGGTGTCCTTACTGGATGCCTGTGCTCTGGAAAGGTTGTGTGTGCAGCACCATTTCAAGGTGTTGTGCTAGAAATTGGAAATATTTATTGCTTGCAACAGACTCGTGATCAAACCACCTGATTTCAGTCCATAGGTTTTTACCTAATCTCCACCCTGAACCTCTTATTTTTTCCTAATGTCTTCCTCAATACTGAGTAATGAATTCTTCACTGTGGTTTCAGAGAGAATACAACTCCTTGTGATTGCTGTTTCACTCCCATAGATTATGAAAAGCTAGAGGTCAGGGAGGTTTGATTCATTGTCTTAGCAACAAGGTAGGATTCTTGTGAAACCACTGTCATGTGCAGAAGGAAAGGCTATGAGTGCAGCAGAGCCATATTTATTGTTGGTGTTAGGAGAGTATCCTGGTAGCTTCTCCTTGCTGTGCAGGGTTTGGTGAAGTGCAAGTCCCTGTCTGTCAGTTCCCACTGTGTCCCAGGAAGGAAAGCAGGGGAGCTGCCCTGGGATCTGGGACTTTTCTGGTCAGTGTTTCTGCACCACAAATATTGCCTTGTCATTGTTGCTCCTCGGCTGCTGGGCTAGGAAAGCCCTCATTTAGAGACTCATGAGGGCAGCAGGAGTGTGGCAAGGGAGCTAACACCATGCTCAGAAGTGCTGAAACATGTTGTGCAGCATGTCTTGGTTGAATATGTGAACCCTTTATTTGACTTGGTCTATTGTGGTTTCTTTTCCTGGGTGGTTTTTTTGTTTGGTTTTTGTCTGTCACTTTTAAACTATGCAAATATTCTTAGTTGCTCCCTTTTTTACCTTTTAGGGGAGGCACCCCTCAGCCTTGGTTTTGACTCTGATTTAAAGAGTTGCATGCACAGATGAGTTATTTTGTCTTGATGCATCATTATGCCATATCCTAAGTTTGAACTCACATCTTGGCTGCAGTTCATCTTACCTGAGTTTCTCCTGACCAAAAGCAGTTGTTTGCAGTCAGCTCTGTAGGCTTTTGCTGTGGTCATTTGCAGAAGAGGGGCTCTCCTGAAGAGGGACTCATCTCAAAGGTTGTTGACCTCACAGCAGCATAAAACCCCCTGGAAGTTTTTGTACAGCTCAAAATTTTGTTTATTATTTAACCTTAAGTAAATGAACCTTAGTTTCTCCATTTTCTGTGAAGTGTTTGGTGCAATACTTATGTAGATACAGGCACTTCTGTTGAATAAAGGGCGTCTTGGCTAAATTTAGATCAGAAAAGTAGTGATGGATGGTGCAAATCAGATTAATTCTGTCCATTTTCCGTGTTTGATTTATGGCTTGGCCAACTGCTAAGCTAAAGAAAGCCAATCAGTGGTTATTGCTCAGTCCCTTTTTACAGTAAAATATATAAAGTAAAAGTCAGACACCAAATAATGAATTCTAGAACATCCAATAATTCTAGATTTCCCAGCTTGTTCAATGTTTGGAAGTGAAAATTGCTGCGAGGCAAATTCAGTACCTTTTGAAAGCAATAAAGCCATGTAGTGAAAGATTGATGTAGAAGATGGAGACCAGGCCTTAGCAATGTCCTTTAGGAGCTGGCTCAAAACACAACCAGCAGCACATTTGATCTTGTAAACTAATTTCACTAACAAGGAGCTAATTGTCACATCAGTCTTTTGGAGCTGGCACGACCCAGGCTAGCAAAGCAGGCAGAAGAGCTTGATTTCTTTCGTCCTTAGGACTTCTAACCAAAAACTAAATTCTAGAACCTAGGCTTATTTGAGGCCTGACTCTGCGGTTGATCAGCTTAGTGTGTACTTTGCATGCATAAGGAGCATCTACCCTGAAAAGTTTAAATACTTTTTTCTGGTTTTGTCCATTTGTGCAGACCAGTCTGGTCTGTTCTGCTGAGCCAGCTCCGTTGCACTCATCATCCAGTCGGCCCAGAGGACAATGCCCAGCCAAAATCACGTATCCCAGTCTTTATCCACTCCTTCAAGCTGTTTAATTCCTTGCTTATCAATACCAATTGCTCACATGCCAAAACCACAGATGCTGCCTCATTCCTCAATCTGTGCTTTCCCCCTGGTGACCCAGCAGCAGGTAGACCTTGGTTGCTGCATCTGTGGTTTGTTGCTGCTTTCTCTGTGTTGTGTCGTCCTTTCCAGCAGCAGAGAGCAGAGCAATGGGTCAGGCTGCATCTGTCCAGATAACCAGGCTACTTCTAATCCCCCACAACTGCTTCTGCAGCTTTTGCTTGAACAGTTGTTATACACTGGCTTTGTTACATCCTTTGCTTTTCAAGGTGCAGCATGGCCAGCAAAAAGAGCCTGATAGAAGATTTTGAAGTCCTGCTGTTACACTTCTTAATATAGCAGGCTCTGAAATGTGCTGGAAGGGCTGTCTTTATCCCATCTGCAGCATTGCCTGGATTTCTAGCTGTCTCATCAAAAGCCTGCTCCTGCACTGTGCCAAGCCCTTCCCGGGGCTTTGCTGAGCACCCCCTCGGGTGCTGTCACACATGGTGACACTCTGGGCCCCAGGGGACTTAAGCCTGTTTGTAAAATCAACCAGTGAAGTGCTGACATGGGGCAAGGCCACTAACAGCTTGCATTGATCCGGGCTGGGTCCTCACAAAGCTTTGCTGGGAGTAAGGTGCGTGGGCAGGAGCTGTCGTAGAGGTGTTTCAGAGGAACAGGGTGAGGTTTAAAGCAAAGGTTTTAAGAAGATCAGAAATGCCTGCTGAGCTATGTCCCCAGCAGTGACAGCAGGAGATGCTGTTTAGGACCAAACCTGGCCACTTCCTGAAGTCCCTTTGCTGCAGAATGTTTTTCTTTTTTGTTGTCAAAATATTAGAGTGAAAGTAAACTACAGCTAGCCACCAGCATCTTAGGGTTTTTTTGAGGGCTTTAGCACCCCAAAATGGAATACCTGTGTTGGAGTAGCTGGGTGCTTTTGAGGCTGCACCAGCTCCATCAGAAAGCACAGAGCTGGCACTGAAAGTTTTCATAATGTTACTCTAAATTGCAACCCCACCATCCTTTCCACCCCCAGGTGCAGGTAAAGCTGCGGTGGGGCCACCACCTTTGCAGCAGGTGTGCTGCTGCTCCAGGTTTATCAGCCCTGGCATGGTACAGCATAGAGCACTCTGAATGCAGATGTGGGCTGGGGTTTGCACTGGTGCTTAGGGCAGCAGTTCCCTGCAGTCCAAAACCCCATCACCCTGTCTCTCATTTCATGCTCAGGTTTATCAGCTCAGTGGCCAATTCTGAGCTCATCTCCTGGGGCAGTTTGAGACCCTGCTGTGGTGGATTGGGGTCACAGTGTTTCTGGTAGCAAATGTCCATGGATCTGCCCTGTGGCTGTGTTGCAGACTGAATGCTGGATGTCACTGTCATCCCACTGATTCCCTGCTGCTTGCAACTCCAGAGGCTTTGGCTGTGCTTTGGGGTTGTTGGAAGTACCTTTAGCCCTCAGTAACAACACAGGTGAAAGGTGGCAAGGATGGAAAGGAAGGTAGATGGAGAAGTAGATGAACTGGCTGCTCAGAACCAAACCATCCATCTCTTTTCATGCTTTGTAGGTGATCTCATTGCCTGCTGCCCAGATGCTCCATGAATCAAGGGATGTCACCCACCCTCAGCATAATGATGCCCTGCCCTGTGCTCTTCCAGCTGGGAATTATTTATGACAGGGCAATGTGTCCTGCAGTGGTAGATTGTGGGGTTATTTATGGGGAGAAAGGTGTCCCACAGTATTTCTCATTTCATGCATGAATCATTCCTGTGTCCCTGACATATTTTGTTCCCCCACACCTGGGCCTTGTCTGGTGCAGAGGGATGCTCATGGATGTCAGGAATTTGAGTCAGGATCTCTTGCATCTCACTCAGTTTTCATAGCCATAAACTACACTAAAATGCTATTGTTTTGTAGGACCCCTCCAGGAATTCCTTTTAATGAAGTCGTGTGTAGAGTTACTAGCAGAACTTGTGGGAGCTGTCATGCAGCCCTAGGGAAACTAGAAGTTGGAAAGGAGAGAAACTCAACACATGGCAAAGATGGGGGTAAGGAGGGATAATAGGATAATGGCATGCCTCATAAACACAGATATAAATCCCTCCCCATCCTGGCTAGCTGAGCAGTTGTAGTCAGTGACAGGGACAGCTGCTGCCTGTCCTTGGTTGGTCCCTGCACCCAGGCTGGCTGTGTCTGGCTGGGTGGCAGCTGATGTGCCATGTCTGTGCCCTCCTGCTGGCAGCATTCAGCTCCCAGCAGCCAAGCTGTCCCCAGAAGAGCCTCCTTTCTCCCTTGATGCTGATGTAACTCGGCTGCTCTGCCCTGTGCTTCACCAAGGATGAAGGGGAAGAAGGAGGGAGTGTTGCCTCGAGTAATGGATGGTTTCTCTTCTCCTTCTTCAAGACCCAGACAGGATAAAAGAGCAGGAATTTAAGTGACATCAGCAATACAGAGCCAGCTTTGGGCTAGGGACTCTGTCCACTTGCTGCCATGTACAGCTTGTCTCTCTTAAAGTGATGTATGTAAATAGTGCTGGCAGGAGGAGAGCCCAGACACTGAACTTTGGGGCTTTTTAACAGGTCAGTAGGTAAAAACAGCTCTCACTTGGTCCTGATTCCCTCTGTACTGCCCTGCTTGGACTACCCCTGCTTAGCACAAAGAGCTGCTGCTCTGGCCAAAATCACACCCAAAAGATGGCACAGCAGGCTGAACAAGAGACTGCAAGGGCAAGTAGTTGAAGCTCCAGGATGTGACAGCATGTGCCTCTGTGCAGTTGTTTGTGTGGTGGTGTCACACCAGGCTGTGCTGCAGTCAGGGCTCGCAGGGAGGAGTTAGAGAACATTTGGATCTCTGGGGATGAGCAAGCCTGTAACTTTTGGTGAGCCTTTTTGCAGGTATATTAGAGCATGGAAGACAGGAAATTGCAGACCCTGTCCTCTGGGAAGCACAGAAATTATTTTGAGCTTTTAGGCATTTGAATTTTTTTCCTTCCCTTTTCCCTTTTATAGCAGCCTGGAAAAAAATGTAGGAGAGGGGTTTGCCCTGTGCAGGATGCTTTCTTGCCCCTGCTGTATGGATGCAGAGGAGCTGGTGCTGTCCTGGTGGGTTCCCAGCAGTGGTGATGGAAACTGCCAGTCCCCTTGTCTGGATGGTGCTCCAGGGACATCACCCGTGACAGCTTTGAGCCAGCAGGGGAACAGAACTGGAAGTCACAGTCTCTGCTTGAAGGGATATTTTCTTCAGAAGTTGCATTTCTAGAAGTCTGTCTAGAAATTACATTCCAGGCCTCTAAGAATTAATGAGAGCTTGGCTACATAGATAGCAGTGCCACCCCTGAAGAAAAAGAGAGAAGACTGGCATGCCTCTGGGCAAAATCTCCGTACTTGCCCTGTGCTGAGCTTCCAAGGAAAACTCCTTCCCACAGGGATGCATCCATGCAAAATTAGCACCAACAGCCAGTGGTGGGCACAGGAACTGCTCAGTCCTCTCCCGAGCCCTAAGGAAAACAGGGATAGGTTTTACCTGCCTCAGCCCTCACCCCACAGTGTGCAGGTGCTGGCACTAAGGAGCACCCAAGTGTGAGTTCAGGAAGTTTGGGGGCAGCAAAGCTTTGCTTGCTCTTGTGGGAATAGTAGAATTTTCTAGAAAACGAGGTATTTGAAAAGTATGTGGAAGACAGACCTTTGTCTTTTCAGAGCAACACAATTCTGGGGCTTGGAGTAGTGGCCCCTACATGCTGAGGGCTTAAGAAAGCTGTTGGATCCTGCAATAGTCAGTCATGTGGGACTCATGCTGATGAGGAAGGCTGATGTCCCTGTCCCCCCTCCCTTCTAGCAGTACTCTGCTATTGCTTTTGGCTCCAGTCTTTCCACCCATCCACCCACTGGCCTTTTATTCATCAAAAGGTGCCGAAGAATTTGCAGCAAAAATAAATGAATTTATGTTCACCCACCATCCATCCCCGTCGGCTGCGTGGGGAGAGCTGTGCAGCTCATGGCAGTGGAGGAGGGTGGGACAGGAGCCTTGCAGGCTCAGCCAGGGGCTTGCAGGGCGTCCTTGGCAGGAGTGGAGGGTCTGTGGCCAGCGTGGTGCTGGCACTGCAGGAACACCCTTGGCATGTGGCGTCAGCAGCACTGTGTGGACTTTGAGGGCAGCCCTGTGCTGTGGGAGATGGGTGGATGGATTAGAAGAATTCCCTCTTTGGTCTTCAAAAGCTGGTAACCATCCTTAAGTTTCGGGCAGAATGACAGTGCCATCATGTGTGCTTTCAGGCCCTGGGTGCCATCAGCTGAGGAACCTTGCTGTGAAGCATGAGCAAGCCGAAATCATTTTCCTTGGCATGCACATCACAGCCATTTACTGCCCTTTTCATAGGTGTGTGCATCACAAGGTGGTTTGGGTTGGAAGAGACCTTTAAAGACCATCTCATTTCAACCCTTCTGCCGTGGGCAGGGACATCTTCCACCAGACCAGGTTGCTCAGAGCTCCATCTAACCTGGCCTTGAACACTTCCAGGGATGGGGCAGCCACAGCTTCTCTGGGCAGCCTGTGCAATACCTCACCACCCTCATGGTAAAAAAAAAAAATACTTATTTTTTGTATCTTTTGTCTGTGACTTGAGTTCTTGATGTCAAGGTTGTGTGGTGAAGCAGCAAACTGAGGAAGTGGAGAGAGCTAAGGAAGGTAGTAGTGGGTTTTCCATGGCTGCTTCTCCTCACTTTTGCTTTTGGCAGCTCAGGAGGCAGGAAAGGTGTTTGGCTGGGAACAGCTAGGGCCTCTGGAAGGTGCCTCCAGTGCTTCAGAGTGGTGTTCCCAGGGCAGCTGTGGTTAAATGTGAGACGTCCATGAAGAACAGATCCTGGAGTGAGCTGGAAGGGCTTTGGGTGACCATAGTGATGGGTTGGCAGAAGGTGGAGGCAGGTGAGGGTGAAGGCAAAGACAGAGATGCTGCCATGAGACGAGTATCTGGAAGGGCAGGGAGAGTTGTAGTTGTCAGGGTCTGTGTTTATCTTTGCAGCAGTGATTATTTTCAGATAGCATGTGAGAGAGTAAAACGTCAGCTCCTTCTAATAATAGCGCTGCAAACAAGGCTGTTGCTCATTACTGACAGCTGAGATGAAGTTAGTTTTGTTTTATCCTAGGTATGAAAAAGTGCAAAAACCAAGCTGTGCTCTGAATTGATAGCTTCAGTCCAGAAAAGGTCAGGAGGAGAACATCTCCCAGCCCTGGGGTGTGGCACTGCAAGGTGGTTTTTCCAGGGTGCTTCTACCCTGCTCCAGGGTTAAGTGCTGCTGGAAGAGTGGATATGATGAGGAGCTGCAGCTGGCTGGCATTGTGGAAAACGTAGAATCACAGGATAGGATAGGATAGTTTGGGTTGGAAAGGACCTTTAGAGGTCATCTAGTTGAGTCTGGGTAAAAAGCAGTCTGAGGACCTTCAACGTTCTTGCTGTGAAACTGGAGGGTTTTCCCAGAGCAGAGGAAGTCCCAGCCCAGGGTCAGCAGCATGTGGTGTGATCCCAAGACAGCTTTCAGGGGCAAGTCCACATCCAAATGGAACGCAGCTGCCTGGAGAAGGGATTTGACAGCCCCATGGGGGAAGGCTGTTCCTGGGCTTGTAGCCACCTTTGGGAACTTGAGGTGTCTTTAGGAGCCTGAAGGAACTGGTGCTGGTGATCCTTGGAGCAGACACAGACACGAGGAGGACAGCAGGGTAGAAGTCTTGGGGACTGATGGCACTGGTGTAAAGGAGAGCTGAGCACAACTCTCATTGTTTGAGCAGATGTGTCCTGTCTGTGGCTAATTATAAGTGTTGGTGTGCACAAAACACACTGGGACATGTGCCAGATACTATTTCTTTTTGTGTTGAACTCAAAATCAATATAATTAAGCTTTGAAATTGTAAGTAAAAACTAACAAGGAGTGCAGGTTTGCTGTCATGCTGCTTGCAATTGGGTCCAGCCCATGCTGGGATGGATGGGTGTGGGAGTATGGAGAGGGTGGTCAGACGAGCTGGGAATGTGAAAGGTTTGGTGGCTCTGCGGTAGCAGGTATGTCCAGGTTTGGGTTTTAAATATTCAGAATATCTCAAAGTACCAGAAACGTGCCATTTTACAAATGTGGGAAGTGTTGCTGAGCGAGCTTTAGCAGCCTCTCAGGTTTGGTGGGCACAGAGAAGAGGTGCTTGCTAAGAAGAGAAAATAAGGAATAAAAGTGGGAAGCAGTTGTGGAAGCAATTGTGTAACCTTGGGTTGAGAGGAACCTAGGTTCCCCTCTGGTTTGAGGGGAAATGAGGCAGACTTGCTGAAGAAGCAGCTTCAGGAGGAGCTGTCGTGGATGGGGTTGGATGAGTGGGATGTAATGACTGTGCCACCAGCTGCTGCCCAGTGGACACCAGTTGATGAATGCTTCATGGCATTTTAGGGGGCTGCCCCAGGAGTGGAGCCCCAGGGAAGCCTCCCACCCCTGCTCCCCAAGAGTGGGGAAATTCCTGAACCTCCTTTTTGGAACTCCACTCCAGGAGTGGCAGCCATGCATGTAGGGTGAGGATCACTGCGGCCCTTGGGTTTGGTGTGCTCGCCGTGTGGCCAGAGGTGTGATGGATGGGCTGGGGAGGGAACTGGGCTCAGCCACCACGTGATGAGCACTTTAAAACCAGCAGTGAGCTCTCTACCCTGCAATCTGTATGCAGAGGGAGGGTGGCTGCTTGATTTCAGTGCTTGTAGGTGTTCGTCTGGGGTCGTGTCTGAATCAATCACGTTCTGAGATCCAAGTGAGCGCTGGGGAACAAGTCACGCTGTCAGCGCAGCAGCGGAGCAGGGACGTCTTCACTGCTCATGATAAATGGGTCAAGATGGGCCCTGGTGGTTTAAAAATTAGCTGTTGACCTAGATAGCAGCAGCATGATGACTTGCTCACAGTGGGAACAAGAGTGAGCATCGCTGGAGCTGCACATTCCTCTGAATGTGATGATGAGCCTGGTGTGCTGAGGTGAACCTGGGCTGGTTCCCTTCCCCTTGTTTGTAGCCAGCTTTTCCTTGGAAGCTGAGCTGTGCCACAGGGAAGACCTTGGGCGTTTCTTTCGGATGGCCACAGAAGCTGCAAAGGCACCTCCCACCACCACCCCATGCTTTGCTCTCCTCCAGTGACAAAGGATACTGGGTGATCTTACTCATGTTTCCCCTGTTTTTTCAAGGAGGGATGGTCCTTTGCCCCCCTGAGCACCCCCTCAGGCTGCATAACTCTGGTCTTACAGAGATGTGCCGTGCATTTGGGTTGGAGCAGTTGGCAGGGTTGGTGCAGAAGATGGAGCTGCTGCCCAATCAGGTTCTCTTCTGCTTAGCAGCTGGGAAGAAGGCCATTGTCTGCACTAGAAGTTTCTCCTGTCATGGGATCTTCTTCCTCTGGATGAAGACATTGCTCCAGAGCACTGCAAGTCAGTGCTTTTCATCTGGCAAGAGACCTCTCAGTGCCCATGGTTGGCTGCTGTATTGAACAGTGGCTTTCTTGAATGATAATTAAGCAGCTGGTCAGGCCACACCTTGAGTACTGTGTCCAGTTCTGGGCCCCTCAACTTAAGGATGCTGAGATTTTGTAGCATGTCCAGAGAAGGGCAACAAGGCTGGTGAAGGGTCTGGAGCACACGTTCTGTGAGGAGCATCTGAGGGAGCTGGGGCTGTTTAGGCTGGAGAAAAGAAGGCTCATGGAGACCTTCTCATTTTCTACAACTCCATGACAGGAGGTTGTAGCCCCTGTGCATTTTTCTTGGGAAAACAACATTTCCTTCATGCTGTCAGGGAAAAAGAGTGGTCCTCATTTCTGGAGGTGATTAGTCCCTACATGTGATGTGGGTTTGGACCCCAGGCCCTCCTCCTAGATGTGTGTTTGGCAGTGGTCCATCGGGGGTGACTACATGTGCTGCTTTATCTCCACAGGCTCCTGCTTCTGGGTTGCCGTCCTGGACGGCAACGTGGTGGGCATTGTGGCAGCACGGGGCAACGAGGAGGACAACACCGTGGAGCTTCGCCGCATGTCCGTTGATTCCAACTACCGCGGCAAAGGGATCGCCAAGGCCCTGGGCCGCAAAGTGCTGGAGTTCGCCATGCTCAACAACTACTCCTCCGTCGTGCTGGGAACCACGGCCGTGAAGATGGCAGCCCACAAGCTCTATGAGTCCTTGGGGTTCAAGCACGTGGGTGTCGTGGAACATTATGCCCTGCCAGGGATGACACACTCCTTACTGGAGAGAATGTTTTTCCAGGTCCGCTACCACCGCTACCGCCTGCAGCTGCGGGAAGAATAAAAAAAAAAAAACCCCACCAACCAAAACAACAACAAAAAAAAAGTATTTTTTCCCCCTTCCTCTCCCTTCAAAAATAATAAATTATCCTTCTATTTCTCATCACCATTGATTTGCCAATTTTGGGTTAGAATTTTTGTACCCTCACGTCACGTTTTGGTTTGCTCCGTTCAGCTCGATGGGCCGGCCGAGCAGCGCCCCTTCCTCGCATGCTGTAGGTGGTGGTGCTGGGAGTCCTGCAACCCAGCGGGGCGGAGCGGAGCAGCGGCCTCTCCTTCCCAGGTACCTCTGTAAAGCACAGAAACTTACTGCAAAATAGTACAACTGCTCCGGTGTACATAGTCCTCTCCTTTTCCAGGTGTAAGATAACATAGTGATGCATTCATAATAGTGCAGAAATATTACTTGAATGCAGTTTTCAGTATTTCACGCACCAGTAAGTAGAATATGCATTCCTCTTACTGTAATCTACTGGTTAATAGTTTTCAGAGAAAAGGTGGGGGGTGCACCCTGCCCCTCCGCCCCAACCCGCTTGCTACAATGCATGAAGAGGAAAGCGCGTGCACGCACTCAAACACATCGCACTGCCGCCACGGCACTGGTGTTGCACTTTCTTTGGATGTGCCTCATTCTGCCAAATGTCTGAGAGACCCCGGGTGCATCCGGTAAGCACGACTCCGCTCCACCTCCCCCTCCTTCCTAAGCCAGCACAGACTCGGACCGGCTGAACTGAGCCCCGTTGTACCATAGTGTGAAGTTAAGATCAAACCTAAGTATCTCCTGCGCTGTTCCGTAGCCACGCGTAACCTGCAGTCCTGGGCCAGACTCCGCATGTGCGTTGGACTTTCTCTTTGCTGCCTTTTGGGGTTTTTTTTTTTTTGTTTGTTTTCATCTTATTTTTAAGGGTTATTTTTTTTGTTGTTGTTGTTGTTATTTTTAGTTTTGGCTTTTGCTGAATGGTGTCGTTGAGGCGTAATGGAGGCTGCAGTTCCTATGGCAACACATTTGCACATTAATGTGCGCACCAAATCTCACCACTTCAGAGAAGCAACGTGTGACAGATAATAGCATTTTGGGGAGCGCCAGGGTGGGGGGAGCGTACTTATTATCTTAACCAGCTGCTTGTTTGATAAATGTAGATGGCCTCACTGCAGCCTTCCGTCAAAGGTAATTAACTGCTTTAATGATGTCAGATTTGTGAATTGTACAATGCAAAAAGCAATGCAAAGCAGATTTGGCATGTGTCTGTACCCGGTATGTATGTACAGTGCCTGCCAACTAAAGAATAACCAAGACTACAGCTTCTTCTAGCCTGAGATATCAACTTTTATAACTTATTTAAACAAATAGCAACTTTGCATGAATTACATCTTGGGGAAAAAGAAGACTGGTAGGTTTTAATTTTTAAAGCGTGGTATCAGAGGTATTACAGAAAACCATTTCTGGCTGCACTTAATTTCGGGTGGGTAGAGGGGTTTGGCTCTGCTAGTACGTTTAAAGGGAAAACCCCTTTATTTACTGGGAAAAACAATTATTATTTTATGAATTATTATGAGTGTGGTGAGGGGGAAACCCTCCCACCTCATCACGAAGAAGTTGGTGGAGGGGTAGAGCATGTGTTAACCACGCTTGCAAATACTATGGAAGAGTCAGCAGGAGAGCTGCAGAAGGAAGGAGCCTTGGGGTGTAGGGAGAGGACAGGGGGCCCTGGGGGGGACACACAGCACAGCACCTTGGACATGGGGTGCTGTCTGTCCCACTCCTACCAGGAGCTGCCCTTTCCTCTCCAGCCAGAAGCTTTCCCAGCTCTGGGAGGTGGCTGGTGAAGCTGATGGAGAGCAGAGGGCAGGGGGCTCAGCCCGTGCCTGCAAGGGCCAGGGCCAGGCACTGATGCTGGGGAGGGAGGAGCTGTTTGGCACAGCCCCAGCTGCCCTTTCATTGCTCGGCTTGGGCTCGGTCCAGCCTGTGAGGAGTTGGAGGAGCAGCGTGTGTTCCAGCAATAAGGGGGTAGTGAGGATGGTGAAGGACACTGTAGCAAGAGACCATGAGTTTAATAAACAAAATTTCTTTATGGGGCACTATATTTTTAAAAGTCTTTCTATGCTGTACATTTCTCCTGAAGCTGAAATAATGTACTGTTGGTAGGGGTTCTTGTATAGTGTACAGAAATTGGCAGAATATTTTCTTGCTGCATTCAGTGATTTATTAACCGAAGTAAAACAGACAAATATGAAGTGTTAGCAAAAGTTGAAAGAAAAAACACAAAAGTTTGTGCCTTTTTTAGTTTATTTTTCTGTTGCTATATAATCACTGCACTAAAACCTTTCCAGGGGGGTAAAAAAAAAAAAGCAAAAACTAGTCTCTTAATAAGGGAGGAATATGTAAAGTCTAAATGGAGCATTAACTTTTTTTTTATTAGGCTATTTAATTAAACTAATGTTGCTGGTTTTATTTGATACCTGTGCCTTTGAAATAAAACTCCACATCCTGTCAGAAAATCCAAGCCTGGAATAAATCTCACCAGATCCCACAGACACAGAAGTACCATCAGGTTTACCAGTATTTTCTTCTAAAACGTGTAAACTTTAACTGATGACATTACAGTATCTGATTGTAATACCTGTTGAGTTTCCTGTGGAAGAGGTGCTTTGGAAGGTGTGGCTTTGGGGGTGCTGTCTGTGTTCCTCTCCAACACACAGAAATGCACTGATAAGGATTGAGTTGTTGCCACTTGGCCAGTAGCTGCCAAGAAAATTTATTCCCTTCATGCTTCTGCCAGTTGCTTTGTGACCGGGCTTTTTGGAAGAAATCCAGCTGGTTGCTCCCAGCTCTCCAGCCAGAACAGCTTGTTTCTGAAGGAAAGGGCTGGCTGCCAAATAGGCTGGGATTTGCCCTCCTTGGAAGATGGTGCAGGCTGCCAGAGCTGCATCCCTGGGAGAAGCAGTGGGACAGGGGTGCACAACCTCCTGTGTTGTTGCTGCTCTCCCACCCAGAGCTGCCAGGGTTGGGCTTAAAAGCACCACCACATGATGCTGCTGTTCTGTCTGCATTCCTGGGAGGTTTGCCATGCAGGGCTCGGGTCAGGGGTGCTGCGTTCTGGACCGTGCCGGGCTCACCTGCTGCCAGGGCAGTTTGTGGGCAGACCATGGTGCAGCTCACAGGTGGCACGTTGAGGTTGAGGTGCCTTTGGCAGATCCATCCCTCTGCTCTGCATCTTTCAGGGTGCCCCAGTTTAAACAAAGTGCTTGGAAAAGATCAGCACAGCCCTTCCTCTGGGCCTGAGCATCATCTCCTGACTCCCCATCCCAGATCCGTGGCTGGGTGGGTGAGGAGCAGCACAAGGTGGTTGTGGGGTTGGTCCCAGGCAGAAGAGGTGGTGGTCTGGACCTACTGCCAGTCCTTTAGTCTCGATTCCAACAGAGACCCACAGCAGTGTGAGATGGGAGGGGATTTTCCTGATTTATTTCGGGGGTTTCTCTTTCCAAGGACAACATTGGCAGGTGTGTAAGGAAGAGTGTCTTGAGTTTGAGCCCAAGGTTGGTAAATGTGGTGGTTAAGACCAGTTCAGATTTAGGTGGAGGATGTTTTAGACATATAAAGGTACTTCCCACAGCAGCTCTTACTCTGCAGTGCAGGTGGGCTGTCACAGCCCCTGCCCTTGTGCTGTCTGCAGAGGTGCAGTTTCCTCACCTGAAATGGGGCTTTAGTGTTAATCCCTGTGCATGAGGCACTGCTCAAGTGTCCTTTGCTTGGAGGCTTCTTGGGACAGAGCCCTTGCTCCCTGAGGAAAGCACTAGGTGTCATGCCCAAAAGTTTTAAAAAAAAACAAAACAGGAAAGAAGGGAAAATTTGCATTACTGTGGCTGAGTAATACTGTGACTGGGGCAATCCCACAGCCTTGTGATTGCCCCAGACCTCCAGCACAGCCTGGGCCATTCCTTGTGGAGTGAGCAGGAACTCTGTCCACATCCTGAGCAAACTGGCATCTCAAGCACCTGTCATACTTGGCAATAAACTCTCTGGGAAGCTTGGCCCCTAAACAGATCCAGGTTGATAATGCTAAGCGATCAAACCAACAAAGAAAGTGGTTTCTAGTCTAACTTGAAACCCTTAAATTTGTATTTGTTGTAAATTCATGCTGTGTTTTCCCTCAGTGAAGCAGACAGCACCTGCAGGATTCTTAGGAATGGCAACTGTGTCTCTGCTGGGAGATGCAGAAAAGTCCAGAGCACTGCCATCAGTGGAAAGCTGTTCTTTTCCCTCCCCTCTGTCCCTGTCTGGGATGCCATCTCTGAGAGAGCCTTTACCTTTCTCCAGAAGTGATCCTGCTTCTTGGTCCTGTGCATGGGTACAGCCTGCAGGACTCATTTCAGAATTGCCTTTCAGCAAGTGCACGGGGCAAATGACCCTGGGACATCTGTCCCAGGGCTGGGACCTAGGGTCGTTTTACCCCTGTGTTCCTCCCCATGGGAAATGAGGATGATTCTTTGGGTCATGGTGTCAGAATTTAAGTCCCTGGTAGGGGAGGCAGGAGTAGGGGTCAGCAGTGGCTGCTGGGGTTGGGATGTGCCTGCTGGGGTCCTGGTTCTGCACAGCTGCAGCAGGAGCAGAAAGTGTTTGGTGCCAGGGGTGCCTTGGGCCCTGTCCTTGCTGTGGCCAGCTGGAAGAACAGAAAGTCCCATGGTCAGAATTCCCAAGGGAGCTGTGGTTTTGCAGAACTTTGTCCCAATCCTTGCTGCTGCTGTTGCTCACTGATCCACACCCATATGTGATACAGGTCTGCTGTTTTTTTGATTTGCCAGATTTGCTGGCTGAGGTGTAAATGGATAGAAACTGCAGGGACTTCCAAATTGCCAAACACACAAAGGCAGGAACCAGCTCTGGTTACCTCTGAATTAACAATCTCACTTTGGGTGTGCTGGAGCCTGTGTTTCATTAGTGCTGGTGTGATGCTCTTGGTATGCACTTTACTTAAAGCTTAATAAAGGCATTTTAATTGGACACTAACTGGACTCCTGCAGTGGAATATACTGCACCACATAAAGAAAATGAAGTAATGGTAAGTGTTAAGTAAGCTTTAAAACGCAAAAGGAAAGTTTTGGCTTTTTCTCCCTCAAAATAGATCCACATAGAATCTTGAGGAAAAATTGGTGTGCTCTTGCATCCCTCAGTCCTAGGGACTACACAACAGAGCTTACCCCACTAAAACCTGCTACCTGAATGGTGCTTGGGAGTATGTTTCATGGAAAATAATCAGGAGGCTAATTCGAATAACTGAGAGTTTAGACAAAACACAGTATTGTTTAAAATAACAAGCTCCAAGTCAGCATTTGGAGTTTGATCACAGTTAAAATCACTGTTCAGTGCTGTCCTTGTATTGCATGATGATCACCTGCAGGAGAGAACATGCTTTTAACGTCTAAATAGTAGAAGACAGACCTAGTGAGACCAAGAGCATAACAAATACATAATGCAACTGTAAATTTATTTACAAGTAACACATTTGAATGCAGAAGCAGCTACTCCTATGTAAGTGTATTGAACTTACAGCTAATTTTGTTTCCAATTTTTTTTCCTACAAAGCTTAATCCTTTTGCCTCATAATATGTATATTTGATTTTTTTAAATGTAATTAGGTTTAACAAAGCATCAGTTGCTTTGTGAGTTGTACTTATGATTGTGCTGGGCAGTTAGCTTTAAGCAGTTTGTGTGCTTGTGTTATTTTATTAAAGCAAAAGTCTTCTTGAGACAAATGCAGTAGAGGAAAAAAATAATATTTTGGTAGTGTTAAGCAGATGTGTGGTATGCATTTGGAAAATGTCCAATGTCAGTTAAAAAAAAACCAAAACAACAACAAACAAACAGGCTAAATTGCTTCCCAGAACTGCTCGTGTTTAAGGCAGTGGCTTACTCACTCACACCTAAATAAGAAACTTGGATTCCCCCAAACAGCCTCTTACTCTGCATCTCCTCACCGTTGTACAAGACCAGTGTGAAATGAGTCTTGTGTTTTCTATGTTCAGCATAGTCTGTACTGTACTCTGTAACGGGAAGTGGCTACAAGTCCTTAAAGAAAAACGAACATATTCTAAAACAGCAATAATTACCACTGTAAAGCAAAAGAGCACGTGGAGGGAGCCCAGGGAGATAGGTGATGAAGGTGATGCTGTTAGGAGCACACTGGCAGCAGGGTGTTCCTAAGGGGTGCTGTTGCACCTGGGGACAGGATTAAGTACTGGGGAAGGCCATCAGTCTCTGGAACTGGGTGTCACCTTGGCAGAGAACCTGCCCGTGTGGGGTCCCTGGAGCTGAGTCCTTGTGAGCCCTTGTGCAGTGCAGGCTTTTCTCCACAGTTAGGGGTGAGTTACTGCAAATACCATTCCTGGTGGGAGAGACAGATAAGGAAGAGCTGTCAGTCACACAGAGGAAGGCAAACAGTTATTGCCAGTCTTGTACCGCAGCATACCCTGCTACTGCACTTCTGGGCTCAGCAATGGCAGAAAACAGAATCAATTACTCTCATTTTGTGTGGAGGGAAGCAGGAGTCAGCTCTGCTGGAAGGCTGCTTGCATACCATCAGAGCAGCAACACAAAGCGTTCCCCAGGCGTGGCAGGTGTTGAGATGTGTGCAAGTTTTCCCTTGGTGTGCTTCAGGCTCTTGAGCTCCAGCAGCCAGGTGTCTCCGGGAGCCAGCCAGCTCTCCAGGGACAGCAGGGTGTCCCCAGGCAGGGGCGGGCCAGGTGCTCTGGACAAATGACTTGTAGGTACTTAAGTTCTGTTCCTGATGGCCGCTGTAACTGTGAAAATTAACCAGACCTGCTGTGATAAATTTGGTTATATAAGGTTTATTTGGTTAATTTTTTATAAGTGAAAACTGAAAAGATGAAAGAGAATTGTAATATGAAAGCAACTGCTGTAAATAATGTACGAATGAATAAAATCTAAAACTTATGTCAGTTTTTTCCTAAACTGTATTGCTGTCAAGTTACTGATGTGCAGATGGTGCCTGCATCTTTTCCAGCTCCCCAGCTCCAGATGGGCAGACACCACTCATTCCTGCTTCCGTTGATAACAGGGATATCTTTTTGTGCCTCATGCTTGTCCTTAGGTCGTATTTCCATGCTATTCCAGCTCCTACTGCCGTGTCCAGAAGCTGCACACAGTAACTGGAGCCAGCCCTGCCATGGGAGCTGGCCTGGCCCTGGCTGCTAGCCCTGGGGCTTCCACTGGCCACCTGCCTGGTTGAGCACTCAGCCCAAATCCCTCCAGAGATCAGAGGTGGCCTGAGGAATGTGCCACTGGAGCAGAGGACAAAACAAAACCATGCAGTGTCTACTCTCTGCCACCCAGGCCATGAGGTGATGGAGTGAGCCTTACTGAGGGCGATGCTTTCATGGTGGGGGTGCCAAGGCACACAGGCCCCTTTTCCTTCCCTACACCTGTGCACTACCTTAGGTAGAAACCAGCATCAGAGGGCTGTTCCCCACTGCTTGTTTGTGAAACCTGCACAGGGATATTTCTGACCACCCCTGGAGCACCTCTGTGAGGCCAAGAATCACCGACCTCCCTTTGAGGAGGGGGGAACGGGGCTCCAGCCTCCAGTCACAATTAGATACACTTGAAATAAACTGATTGCTGATGAAACGGCCTCTGGGGATGTCTGTTCCTGAAAACCAGTTTCTGGTGGCAGTTGTAAATGCTGCAGGAGTGCCCTGGCAGCCAGCAGCTGAGGGACACCTACCCAGCAACACAGCCCTGGCAGCCTGGCTCTGGATCCTGCAGGCAGCCCCCAGGGCCATCATCCCTCCAGCAGCGCAGCTGGGCTTTGGCATGTGCAGGATGATCTAGCTGAGTAGTCAGGCACTGATGTGGAGCATAAAGTTAATGCCCTTGCCCTGTGGATCTGGCCCTGTCACTTCCCTGCCCTGTCCAGAGGTGCAGACCCTGATAGCAGTATCTCACTCAGAGGAGGTGAACACAAAATGCCTTCTGGGACTGATAGCAAAACCACCTGCATCCTTAAAACTGCTTTGGTGAAATAACAGAAAAGTGGCAACACAAGCTGAGTTGGGATTAGAAGCTGCTGCAGTGTGGGTGTGCTGTGTGCCTTAAAGCACCTTAATAAACTGCTAAGTGGGTTCAAACTCTCCACTAACCGGCCACATATCCCTGTCCTGGCCTCTTTCATACTTTATGGTGAATTGCTTTGGATAAAAAAAAATTAGAATTCATGGAGATAAGGACTCTGCCTCCATGCCCTGTGTTCCAGGCACAAATCTCGTGCTCTGGAGGAGACAGGACCTCGTGATCCCTTTCCCTGTTGCTCCCAGCACAGCCATCATCTACATACACCTTGAGGCCTCCTAGAAAGCCAAAGCAAAGCAGCAGCACAGGCCCACTCCAGGCTGTCCCCTCTGCCCTAAGCATGGCCTCCCATCAGGGGTTTGGCACTTTCCCAAAGAAAGGAAGAGGGATGAGGCTGGAACCAGGAAGGAAGGACCCCAGGTCTACCAGCTGAGAACATCCAGCCCACAAAGCTGCTTTTATCTTGACCAAACAGCTGCAAAATATTCTGTCTACTTACCTATCCAGCTATCTACATCTCTCCCTCCCTCCCTCCCTCCCTCCATCCACCATCCATCCATCCCTCCATCCATCCCTCCATCCATCCACCATCCATCCCTCCATCCATCCCTCCATCCACCATCCATCCATCCATCCCTCCATCCATCCATCCATCCCTCCATCCATCCATCCATCCATCCTGACCCACCTTTTGTCAAGGGACACGTCTGCTCAGCTGTTGCCAGAGTTTGCTTGGAGTGCTCCTGAGGGTGTGCAGGAGTCAGTTTGAAGTTTCCTTCATCTCCCAAGTCTTTCACAGAGCTTTCTGTGACATTTCTGTCTTGACTCCCTTAAGCATCTCCCCACCAGCCTCTGATACACAAATTTAAGCACCACAGTTACCACCTCTTCCATTTTAATAAATAGGAAATCCACATGAGGGTCAAGGTGAGGGTGTCCTGTCACAAAGGTTATTTTTATTGCACCTATTTACAGCACGACTGGCCAAATTTGTCAGGAAATCAGCCTATTAATTTCTCCATGGTAGGTTTTCATTCTTTTCTGTGCTTGATTGCATTTGCAAAGTCAATAAAGTAAATTCAGCACCTGATGTCTGTTATAACAGAAGAGGAATGAGCATTGTAGAAAGAAGAATCTTCTCATCTGGACATCAAAGGCAGGGTCAGGTGAATCATGCTCCAAAAAGCACTCATTTCTCTCCATTAATAACCAGTCCAAGACATGTCTAGACTACCCAGCAGTAAATGTCTATTCCAGAAACACCTAAGGTGAGATAAATCCTGACATGATGCCTCTGTAGAGAAGCTTAATTGCACCTGAGAACTCAGGGAAGCTGAAGGACAAACTATCATCTTTTCAACAGATATTCACTGGGGCTTTAAAGGTAAATAGTTGCATTCAGTAACCAAAGATTAAATACTTAACAGGGAAATATATTCCTGGTTGTTAAAAAATCAAAGGTTTGATGCTGTGGTAGAGACAAATTACTTGTAAAAACTCAGGTGGTCATTAGTGTGGTCCAGCTGCACTGGTTATCTGCACTGTGGTTCCATCTACTAGAGAGAAGTGTGAAAATCAATTGCTCACCACCAGTATTTATATTATAGCCTAATTACTTTGGGCTTTTTTACCTATACAGGAAAAAACTGATGGAATAGGAAAAGAATAAAGAGCTGCTTTGTGTTTCTCTGCAGAGAGAGAAGTGCAATGGAAGAAAGGAACACTACAGCAAACTGAATTACCTTTCACTTCTCTTTGTTTGTTTTATGTTATCACTCATATTTTACCTTGCAGCAACCCTGAATAATAGCCCTTAAAAATCAACATCAGTTTTTCAATTCTGTTGTTTAGATGCCATTTGGGTTTAGAGCTGTTGAACTTACTTGTAAAAACAGAAGCTCCTACATCCTTCTCAGCTGAAGAGGCCATGTTTCTCAACAGGAAAGACTGATCTGTATGATGAGATTCGCTTCCAAAATTAATTTTTTGTTCTTTTTCCATTGTGGAAATGTAAGGAAAAAAAGACAAAAAACTAAATGCTTAAGTCTTACAGGTTGTGACTTCTTTAGGAGCACTTTAAGGAAGAGAAAGAAATGTTGGAAGTCAGTGGACCATTAAAAATCCTCCAAGTAATGTGCACTAGGAAGATATTTTGGCAGAGCATCAAGGGGAAGAGGATTCAGTACTGGACCAGGACCCACCAAGTGGGAAGGATGGATCTTCACCCCACCCTGGGAACTGTGAAAACATCAGAGTGTTCGAGGAAGGATGACTAAATGGTTACAAATGCTGTTCTTGGCCTTTGCCAAATGTGGGAGGTGGAGAACCCTTCAGTCCCACAGTGCCAAACTTCTGCTCTTAAAGCACGAGGTGTCTCAAAGCTGTTACACAGTCATTAGAAGGGGAAGGTCAAGGCTTCAAACCCCAAAAGGTCACCCCAGGAAATGAATTTAGGATTGGATGCTCTCTTCACATACTGATTTATTTATTTGCTTTTTCCCCATGGATAGAGGAGCTGAGCAATCCAAGAGGTGCTTTCAGGGTTTGGATTGCTTTGGTCTGACAAAAACCCTGTGCCTTGAATAATGACCTCATGCTGGATGCCAAACCTGCACAAAGAGCTGAAGTTTTCCTCCAGCCCAGCGGTGGGTGAGAGGCTCCAAGGCCAGGAGACTTTGTGCCATGCCTCTGCAGGCTGAATGCAGGGGTGTGCAGGGGCAGCAGGGCTCTCCCTGCTCTGCTCTGCAGCTGCCACTGGAGCTGCCATCCCCTCCTGGATGCACACAGACACAAGGGCACGACAGAGAAACAGCTCTGCCTTCCATTTCAGGGCAGCATACCCAGAAAAACACCACCTAAAATAACTTCAAGGTTAACCAGGGGGGAAAATACACACTGTGATTCTGCCTCACATTGCAGAGATTAGCATTCTGTACTCTCTAATGCAAGAATGATATCTAAAATATCATTATTAGCCTCCATGCATGTCAATTCATATAATAACTCATATAAATATATATATTTCTGTAATGAAAATACATCTTTTTTCTCTTAAGAATGTATATTATACATCCAGCTCTCCCACTGAGTCCACTGTAAGGAAGAACCCAACTGGAGATCCTCCTTTTGCATTGCCAAGCGTGGTGAATGGAATTCAAATGACAGGGAAAATTATACTGACCTATCCCTATCTTCATTCCCATTAAGTTCTGTAGGGGTTAATGCACAGAAGAAAAAAAGGTAGCTCTGTTCATCAGATTCTGTTTCAAATAATGTTAGATGGGACATCAGTGTCTTGGGAAAAGTGAGGAACTAAAAAAAAGAGTGAGCAAATTTTAAAAATAATTAAAATAAGGGAAAAAAATGGAAATGAGAAAAAAAAAATCAAACTGGTAGCTGGTTTCTACAAATACAATAGTGTGAAAACTTTCCAGTTTGGTTCCCAGACAGGAAAAATTTGTATGGCTGGCACTTGGGTACATTAAACTGCAGAAAATATCCATGATAGGTTTTTAAATTTTCACAAGGCTGAGGTGTTTCTCACTGGTGCTAGATCTGAACTTTTTCTCATTGCAGTATTAATCTCCTAAATGTCAATTAATATATCTAGGATTGTCAAACACCATCTCCTTCAGTCTGGCCATGGGGAGGAGAGCTGCAATTCCCCATTCATGCTTCAGCTCTACTGCAGTGTTTAAAAGCTGTATTTGAAATTTTGGGCAGCCTGGCAAGTCCCTCCCTGTGACTTGCAGAAATAGTGCATTTAGTGAAGGCAGATACTGTTTTTTTCACACTCCTTCTAACAGAAAAACAGATTTTGATATGGACAGCAATGCCCTCTAGAAACACAAAGGACATGATTCAGCTGGCTAAACATGAGGCTCCACTATCATTTGAGACAGCCTGTGTTTAGGTGGTTTGAAGTAAGCCCAGCCAGGCTGTGAGCAGTGCTTTGGGAGAGTTAACCAGCTGGAGAGGTGAGAAATATTGTTGTCATGTCCCTTACTTTTGTGCTGAGTCATTAAGATTTATTATATGCTCTGTTTGCACAGCAAACGTGAACAAGTCACACAGATACCTTCAGCACTTGCAAGTTATGAGGGCTAAAATAGAAATATCCTTTCCCCCTCTGGGATTGTTTGTTTTCCTATACTCTGAACATCTCAGACACAGCTTAATCACATGATTATCTATTATTTCTATAGTAGCCTTTTAATTAATACCAGTGTCATAACACCTCTGGTCCTAAGAATTTGCTATGCCTGTGCCTAATTGAAAAAAAAAAAAAAAAGATAGCTTTCAATAGGACAAATAATAGCGAAATGAGCAGGGTATGTGATAAAAGGGTTCCTTTGTCATTCACTTAAGCAAAAGTAATCAAAACACTTCACTATGCTAATAAACTGCAAAATTATTCATTGAGATGGCTTGTTCCTTCCTCATGTCAGAGTCTCAAAGGATTTGTCACCAGAGCTTCCGGACAGATTTTCAGTATTTTTTGCATATGTAAAGAAGTCTTAGGGGAAAACAGCACAGAAGCTCAGGCCCTACAAAAGGCTGTGTCAGATGGGAAAGAGCTGTGAACTTAATACACTTCGAGCATGCAGGTATAGAATAATTTATCTAAGTGTGTCCTCTACTCAAAAACTCATTCTCAGAAAAACATTTTAAGAGTTGTGTGTTTAAACTGAAGAATTATTTTGCTGTGGGTGTGCAACAGCCTCACGCTCCTGCATGTTAGCAGCTAGACAGAACTGGAGGCTGTAGAGCTCATTCTCCAAGCACTCAGGAGGCTGCCCAGAGAGCTGTGCTTGCTGTGATGTCTGCTATTGTGGAAAATCTGGGTTAGCTGAAACACCAGCTCCAGGTAAGGAACAATGCTTGAACTTGTTTCTTTTCACTAAATTAAAGAATGTCACAAAAATATCTTTACATCCATTCTGTAGCTAATGAGTTTATTAAAAGTTGTGTGATTCTCATGCTGCAGAGCTGACAAGTTAAAGCCACGTTCACTGGTGGCTCTTGCTCTGAACAAGATGCTCTAAACCAGTGGCTGCAGCTGCAAAGAATCCTCAGCAGGCAGCTCCCAAACATCTGGTGGGGCCACCTCTGCCCATTGCACGCATTTTAAGAGATGGGTCACACTATCTTTGCCCCTCTTCACCTCTTTATTTCATGACTACCCATGGAATGGGACTTTAAAGGAATTCCCCTGGGTCTGTGAGTGTGTAGGAGGAGTTGGAGCAGGGCAGTAACAGTGCAGAGCTTTCCACAGGAGCTTCCCTGGAGCACTCACCTTCCCAAGTGGCTCCTGCAGCCCACGCTGTGCTCTCTGCTGTTCCACCATCACCCAGCCACCCAAACTGCACTAAGTTCCTGTCATGGGTGTGGAGGCATTTGCTGAAATTCAATATAGTAACTCTTGGTCAATTTACTGGGATGTGAAGTTCATGGAAGTGAAGTACCTATCAGTGTTATTTTCCTGGCAAAATGTTTTAATTAAAGAAAGTAATTTAGTTCCTACTTAATTATAACTTCTGGGAGTGCTACCAAATTTAGATATTTAAATTGTAAACGCCAAGCATTTAATCTATCCTGCTCAGCCTAATAAAACCTATTTATGACTTCTACACACAAACCGTCCCAATTATTACAATGCTAGGCCTTCAAAGGGGCTGGTTTGATTTAGTTTACAACAATGTGAAAAATCTGTGTGGCTCTGGTACTGGAGTCTTTTGTGGTGCATTGTCAAAGGCCACATTCTGTGAAGGTGACTCAAGATCAGTCTTTACAGACAAGGCATGTCAGAGTCTAAGGAAAACAGAAATAAACAGACATTTCATGCCACTTCCCATAAAATGTTTGATACAGCCTGCCTTGGTAATGGTTTCTTGCTTGTGTCCTGACTGGTAGCATGGCCAGAGGCTGTGTTTTCACAGTCCTGTGCCACAGCCTTAGGGAATAAGAGCACCACTGACCATTCCAAAAGGAAGTGATCTGAAAACCTTATTTCTCTGTAAGCAAAAACTGAGATCTGTCCCAGCACACACTGTGAGGAGGAATGCCTTGGCCTGTAAGCACTAAGTTGTCTGGAAGAGTAGTGGTGGACAGATGGCTCAGATGAAATTTCAAAGAACCTGAGGCAAGAAATCATGATGCACTTAAAGATACATACTGTGAGGGCTGCTCTAAGTTGTGGTTCTTCTCTAAACCTCTCACAGATGCTAAAATTACAAAGCAGGCAATCTCAAGCCTGCAGTGGTGTCCAAGTTCAGTTATCAGTGCCAAAGGGTTCAAAACTTTCCTGTTCCTTTATTGTGGGAAGTAGAAAGACAGAGAATTCTTCAGAGCATCTCCATACTTCCTGAATTGAGTCTTTTCCATGCAGGTTTCCTTTAGGCTCAGTTTTAGCTGCTCAGTTCTCTCATATCACTAGATTTTGGGGATGAGAACCCACATTTTTTCAACTGCATATCAAGAAGTGTTTTCAAAACTTACTTTTAGTCCAATGGCTTTATGAACCAGGCAATTTGATGGCTTACTTCCCCATTTCTCCAAGGCAGGAAAAGGAAGTATCTGAACATTAAACACTTAGCCTACAATGTGAGGTTCATGTAGGCAGTAAAAGGATTTCAATTCCACAGTTTCCTCCCTATGACTAATGTGTTTAAAGGAACCACAAACGGGACAATGCTTTAAGCTGGCAGATTTGGAAATAAAAATAAAACAAACCTACAAGTGAAAAAAAAAAGACTTTGCTGTTGCTGAGGATGAATGTCCTTGGAGTCAGGAGTAAAAAAAAAAATTATTGGCAACTGTTAGGTACAGAAGTATCAATGAGCAAAAAAAAGCAGGAGGTAGAGTGGGATGGGGAGTGAATAACACCTGCTGCTAAGATAATCTATTGAAATAACTGAAATATGAGGAATCTAGAAATGAGTTTTAAGGCTAAGACATCACATAAAAATAGATGAAATGCCCACTCTTGAGTCAGAAGATGATGGAGGGGAAGCAGGGACAAGAAATCACATTCTTGGCTCTGTACCACCAGTGTGAAGAAGGACATGGAGGATCCATAATGCAGGAGTGATGACAAAAGTGGAAAGCCTTCCAATCCAAGGGCAAAAGGAAGGGATTTCACTGGGCAACGACATATTTAGAAACATGAAGCATTACCTAGATTGAAGACTGCAGACAGAGGCCAGGCTTTTCTGTGGCATGCAGTAACTTGGAGGCTGGACAGTCATGCCTTTTTTTTTTTTTTGCAAACACTGATTTGTTCAAATGCAGTAGCCAGCCCCAAGAGGGAGCACAGAAAGCTCCTCAGCAGAACATCCTGTAATCTGGTGATTTGTGCATTCCTGTGGGTGGTGGATGCTGAAAGCCTTTCAGGGAGAAAGGTTTCCTACCCTTTGTAGATAATAGGACAGGAGCAGCAGCAACATCCATTGCTCTGCCTGCCTTTTGAAGGAAGGAACAGCCTCCTCAGTGTTAGAACCAAAACCATGGATATCAGTCACAAGGAGGTGAATCCCAGAAGCTGACACTTAAATTCCAGAGGGGAAGAATCAATCACTTCCCTGTGCACAGGTTTTGAGCAGGCTTATTCAGAGGACTGGCAAACAAGGGGCAGGTCTTAGGCATTTTGTGGAATGCTGAGTGTATAGCTGGTCCTAAAATTGCTGTGTGACACCCACAGGCTGCCAGCTCCTGCTACTCCTGTCAGGCTGAGTAATCCTCAAGCTAGCAGCTGATGAACAGAAGGGTCAGAAATTCTTTTAACCCAAGCTGGACTTCCAGATAAGCAAAGATAAAGTGCCCAGCTCAGCAGGTCAACTCTCCCTGCATGGCAAAGATGGACAAGAACGTGAGCAGGAAATGGAGGGTGGTGTTGGGGTGGGCTGGGATAGACAAACACATTTTTGGCCATCCTCAAGGGTAAAGTGCATTTATTACACAAAAGCCAACACATTCCTGATCATGCCTGTCTAGTGCTGAGGCTTTCAAAGGATACTCATGCTTATCTTTGAGTAAGTCACAGATGTGTGGTTTTGCTATTTTCAAGCTCCCAAATGAACTGACAGCAATAGCTCTGAAGAGAGTGTTCTGTCAGAAAAAAATCCACCTGTAGATGCCTCACAGTGATGAGCTCTGTTGAGTGCACCAGAAGGAGTATTTGGGACTATGAACCTTTATGTTCATTTTGTGATTTGAGGTTGCAGAGGCATGTCTTCCTCAAAATTGAAGCAGAGGGAAAAATCGCTTCTGAATTCAAAACTATGTACCTTAAAAATATAAGGATACATGGAAATAATATTTTTTAAAAATTCAGGTGTTGCCCAACACTGAAATAAGTCCAGTAATTTCTCATGGAAGACCGATGAATACAAACTTTGGTCAGTCTTAAGGAGCTGTCTACAAATCAACGTGGCAATAGTATTTTTTGTCTTAGGACTTACTGATCTTGTATGTTGTTTCAGAGAAAAGACCCCAGTTTGTACATTGCTATGTTTAAACAACCATAGAGTTATGTATATGTTATATACATATGTTACATATAAAAGGCTGGGTCATGACTTAAATTCTTGCAGCCTTTCCTCACAGGTGATGTCTACAGCTCTGATCACTCCTGTTGGTCTCCTATGGATTCCTGTTGCTCCATCTGTTTTCTGAAACGCGTTTCTGAAAACTGGGCAGGGCATTCAGCTGAGACCTTGCTGGGGCTGAAGTGGGTGGAGGGATTGATTATACCACTTTTGATCATTCTACAAACACCTCCAGATCCCCAGGTCCTTTTCTGAAATTGAAATCTAGCTAGCTGTTCCCTGCATTTAAGAAATATGTTGCTTACATTTGGGTAGCTAACAGGTTTTGCTTTTGTGTGAAGCTTTGCATTTATCCTCACTTCTTTATATTCATCTTATACTACTATTCCATTGTGTTAAGATCCTTTTGAATTATAAACGTGTTGGCCAGAAGGATTTAAAGTAAGATTTCAATTGTGGAAAAGCAATATAAACAAGATTCAAGAGCTTCCCAAGAAAGAAATATATCATTCTTTGCAGAAAAAACATTTGGTTTGTTGTGCAATGATAAATGTCTACCCAGACTGGAGGTGTAGGATGAACTAAAAAGGTTTTTATTAACCTGATTTCCAGGGAATGGAAGAATGGAAGGTGTTAAAGAATATGGATAATGCCATGAGAAGGCTAAATTTTAGGTCAAATATGAGAAGTTCAAGGACTAAAAACAAATCAGCTCCAGAAGAAAAATCAAATATATCACAAGTCATAGAATCAGAAGCAGCCAGCTAGTTTGACTACAGCCCAACATTTACAACACTTTTTTAACCTCATCTGAGACCTACAGAGGCCCCAAGGGAAGATGTTGACTTCTCTCAGCTCATATGTTACAAAAGCTCATTATATTTAAAGGAAAACCTCCCTGGGAAGCTTATTTAATTTAACATCATGGTTCAAGTGAATGGATGGGAAGATAAACAGAGATGGGGATTGCTGGCAGGCGAGTAGGGTGGCTCAGCTTTCAAACTGCTGCAGAATTTATAAATTGTGAAGAAATGAAGTTCTTATAGGTGTCTTTCCCATGCAGTTTGAGTCAATCATCAGCCTGAACCAGCTCTGAGGCATAGCTTTGAGTTAAAAAGAGAGGGAAAAGATAACTGGCAGAAGTCCTGAGGACACTTGTCTTCTTCACTCAACCAGACACCAATAAAACATTTAGGATAAATCAGCAATTAACTAATTTCTGGACTCAGCTGGATGTGGACTAATGGATCAGTGCAAAGAGGCCAAGTAACCCAGGGAGATATTTAATTCTGGCTCAGCCAACTCTGTAGAGAAAGGCAGTGTAGCAGGCAGCAGCCACTTGTGGGGAGGATGGAGGTTGATTCTCAGGAGCCTGTAACTACAGTGCTCTGCTTAACACACAAATTGGAAAATGGGATTGTAATCTGATGCATGACACTTTTGTATAATTAGATGTGAGAAATTCAGTGTGCACAGCAGATAAAGCTGCCAAAAAATGTAGGGAGAGGGGGAACCACAGAGGACTTCTACAGTCAATTTCTGATAGCCTGGAAAATCTGATCATGAAATGAACAACTACAGTAAAAATGTAGTTAGCCAGAGAACAGTCTCCAAAATGCCATAAATGCATAAATGTCATGCCAAATGGCAGAGGAATGAACTGAGAGCACAAAGATTAGAGGCAAAAATATAAGCATTTTTTTAAAACTTGTGGAAAACTAATAGTGAGATTTTTACTAGAAATAATAAAAGTATCTATGAGGAGTGGGAAGAAGGGTTAGCAGTGGAAAATTGTCAGTGTAAGAAGCAAAAGTTGAGGAAGAAGCTAAAAATTGTCCAGCTAATTAACCCTGAATGGAGAAGGTGATATGGAAAAGTGCACAAAAAAAAACCAACAAAAACAACCAAAAACAAAACTGCAAACATTGTCTGGAAGCTGGACCTCCACAATTCCAAACATAAGCAGAGAGCATAAAAAAATTGCCTGGAATTAGAGCAGATAATAACAACACGTTTGATAACAAAAAAGGGACTTCCAGAAAGAGGTGGTAGAAGTGCACTTCAAATAGGTCTCAAGAGACCCAGCTGACTGGTGACAACAGCCTGGCTGCTGTCTCCAGAAGGGATGAGCTGATTATTAGGCTGGGGATATTTCCCAGCAAGGCAAAGACAGGGCACAATTGAAACTTATTTTAAACCCAGAGATGCACTCTCTACTAAAGCCATTGCAGAATGGCAGAAAAAAAACTATTCCTTTCCACTCCCTGAATGTTTCTGACAATGTGCTAATACCAAAAGGAAGTATGCCAGCTAAAAGTAAGCCTGAGAGCCAGGGAATATAGTAAATGCTGGCACAGAATGAGGCAACACAGGTGGGAAGGCAAATCCCAAAACATTTCTGGGGCTTCTTCCGGAATGGCAGTATATCCTTAATGTGGTGCAGCAAATTTCTGGTTTGTCTTCCACCCAGGTGATTGCTGTTGTCTAACTGAGGAATGACACAGGACCAAAATTCAGGTTGGATGGGAGCTCAGGAGGTCTCCAGTCCAACCTCCTGCTCAAAGAAGGGTGAGCTATGAGGTCAAAAAGAGCCTGCTCAGGGATTTGTCCAGTCTGGTCTTCTAATGGTGAAGCAAGAAAAGATGTTTCAGACCACTGAGGAAATGTATCAAGAAACTATAATACAACCTTGAACCTGTTCTTTGGCCTCGTTTTTAAATCAGATTAAACAACAAATGAGAGGAATAGGTTTTGTTGACTCCTACAAAATGAAATCAGTTTCTTTTTAAGGGCTTTTTCTGAATCATTAGCATAACAAAACTATGCCCTGGCTGATCTAGTAGATTCAATCTCTTAATGTACTCTTACTTTTCAAAAACTCACACTTTTTTTCCCTCCCCATGTTTAAGATGTCTTGCCCACATCAAATCCAAGGTCAGTGTTTGAGCTATGGTTATTATCAAGTTGGACCAGAACTGAAGATCAGAGTCCTGCTGTCCCACAGTTGAATGTGGACATGACAAGATTTGCAAGCAGGGAAGTATTGGTCATGTCATTCCAGCTGAGCTGTTCCATTTCCCCCAGACACTGAGCTAAAGTATTTTCAAATAGTGCTCTTTCCCCACTACTTCACATGGCAAACAAAGAGATTTACAGGTGAATTAAAGGAAGATTCAGGCCATCAAAGACACACCTGAAATTAAACTAGACACAAATCTGTTCAAAAGGGTGTTATTACTGTGTTCAGAGAATCAATTAATGAAATTCCTGCTCACAAAGGATATCTGGAACTAAGTACAACCAGCTATTTCCCCATAGCCCATTTATTCTGTGATTTCCCATGCTTGTTGATCAGTACTTTTGTAGGGTTCTGCAATTCAAACAGAAGGTTTTGTTTCTTGTTCTCCCAGTACCTCTTTGTAGGTTGTGAGGAAAACAGAATCATTTTAGAGACCAAATCGAGAGCTTTAAGGATGTAAAAGTGCTCTTATGATTGTTCCTGCTCAAGCCTAACCATGTTCTAAAGTCCCTTTCATGCAGAACCAAAATAACCCGAAAAGGTGGTTATTTATTATAATAAGGGTCTTGAGTTCTGTGGTGTGAAGTTATTGTGCCACCCAAAGGAATTCAAGGCAGTCATCATACACTGAATATTTTCACCTATATTTATTTGGGAGGAAATCTGTGGTCAGGACTGGCCTTGCTTCCTATAATGGCTCTTTAGATTCAGACCTCAACTAAGGTTTGGAAAAACTGTACTGCACAGATTTTATGATTATACATAGATCAGCACACAAGTGAGGTAAAACTGATGCCTTGTCCAGAGGACCTCATTGAGAAATGAATTACAAACACTACTCTTTCTCAAGTGAAGAAAGCTTCTCAGTTTCTTTACTGGAGAATTTGGAGCACTGGAATGATATCCCAAGTTCATGGTTATGTATCCTGCAAGCTGGGGGAACACAAACTTCACCAAGTCTCAAGACTGGGTCAGCAACAATCCTCCAAAATTATGCCAGTTTGCCTTCTGCCCCCACACCAGTGTGCACAGAATGAGCCCTTGGACACGTGTGATAAAGTGGTGAATTATTGCTTGGCCTTCTTCCTTCTGTTAGCTGATTCTTTGGAAATTTAAAACCCTGAAGAAACTGTGACACAAGGAGAATAAAACATTAACTTCTCCTGCTTGTATGACAACTTGCACAAAGTGCACATGTCTGGGGAACTGTGACTGACAGTCATTTGTGAAGGGTTGTGTTTGAAGATTTGTATGGTGACCTCTGCATTTCTGTAGCTCCAGATTTGAACAGATGTCAATTCACACAAGTGGATTGAGCTTCTTTTTGTTCTTAAGCTTGTTTTTGGGTTTTGTTAGGCTGAAGGGTATTCCTAGTGCTGTTTGGGGCTTGAAAAAATACACCATACATCTAATTGTAAAATATTCATCCTAAGAAAAATGCACAACATGAAAATCAGCCGGGAATGTACCAAGAAATTATTATTTCCTCCATATGGTAGGCACGTTAGCAATGCAGTGTTATAGAAACAGGGCTTAGTTAGTAGGGACCTCCCAAAACCAGTAGATCTTCAAGAGGAGTGAAAGAGATGAGACAGTAGAACATTCCACATTTACTCAATGCCACTGCAAACACAGAGGGCTTGAAAATAGCAAAAACCAGAAGAAAAGTTGTGCAACCTCCTCTCTGCTGGAGAGGTGGGATCGGGGCCCCTGCTCACAGGACCTGGCATGGTGTCACAGCCATGCAGGCTGGATCCCCCTGCCAAAACTGACCCCAGTTAAGGTGCAGCAGGTTCTGACTTTGCTTACATGATCAATGCCTGTTGTATAAGAATCAAATTTTAGAAACTACTGACTCACATCAGCTGACAGGTTATGTATGATTAATAAGCAACATAAGAAAACAATGTTTAATAGTTTAATGGCTTTAAGTGCAAAGTAAAATTATTTAATTATACAAATTAAAAATACTGCAAAGTTTTTACAATCATACAGTTCTAGAATTTAAATTGTATTACTGTGATAATTTGATATCTAATGCTGAAACATACTGAACAACTCTTAAAAGTTTTGTGCTTGACTTCAACTTCTGAATAATTAGTAGACTTCAAGGACAATTTCATATTCCATAAGCACAGAGACAGAATTTGTAAAACAGTAATGTTATGAAACAAATCTTATTTGAAGAATAAGCTCTACAGAAAAACAAATTATTAATAAAAAAATCCAAACACTGAAGTAAAAGCCTGAATCCTAAAAAAGGATAAGGCTGAATCCTAAAATTTATCTAAACAGTATTTATCATTATATCAGTAATAAAAATGATAGATTAGGTAAAACTGTAATACTTTATCAAAAGTATGCTAAGGCTATGGTGCAAACTCAGTTTGAAATTAATTGAATGGAGAACAATCTCCTTTTTATAAATACATTTAAGCTTCTAGTTCTGTTTACCTGTTTTGATCCGAAATTCTAGACAAAAATTAAGTTTATAAACACTTCTGAAGAATGGGACATTTAATATGTGATGAACACCAAGCAGCTACATTCTATTCACAAAATACAAAATAAGCTGAACACAATAGTTAAGCATCTGACAAAGTTCAAACACTGCCAGCTTATAAGAATTTTTACAGAAGCACTTCACAAAATATTTAACATTAAAGTCTAAACATCCATGTAACTCAAATATATTTGTGATTCTCAAAGGGTTAATACTGTCTAGTTTCATTTCTCACATGTAGTAATTTAGCTGTGAACAAAAGCAGCTCCCCACTGGATACCTTGGCTAAAGGAAACACAATGAACTGGTAAAAACCAGTTTTATCTCACTGCTGTTGCCTAGGGCTACAGACAAAATGAAGTAAAAAAATTCACATGCAGAGTATTAGGTGCTTATGAAAGATCCAGCAGCGCTGTTGCCTAGTGATTCAGTGAGGAATCAGCACAGGCCAATGAGGTGTTTGGGTACTGAATAACATCCCCAATGACTGCTTTACATCTCCTGCAATTCTGTCATACACCCCCATGATTTCCCAGTGGTGAGAATCACTTTCAAGGGAACCTGTCAGGGAAAAAAAATAAAAATTTAAACAAATAAACACATCACATATAGCAAGATTACTATTTTTGCTTTTCCCTTTGGATGTGATACTGCACTAGATTACATGCCTATCCAATGTGAAATGTTCTTAATTTGTATTAATACTCAATTATTGCTACAGTTCTGATAAAAATACTTTAACAATTTAAACAAACCTTTAGTTTTCAAACTGCAAATACATATTACTGAATTGCAAGGAATACACTAAAGCAAAATTCATGTCATGCTTTTAAAAGAGCTACAAATGATGATTTTGATGTTTATCACCAGCAACTTTGTCTTCAATGCATAAAGATACTAGGGGTTTTTACCCCCCACTTTTCAAGTTCTGGGGTATTTTTATTGTTGCTTTGGTTTAATTTCAGTTTGTTTTGCATTCCTGGTGCTGTTGTACACAGTAGATTTGTTGACATGACAGCTGCCTCATTAGCATGGACTATATTTTGGAAAAAAGAACTACTTCAAAGATAAATCATCCTTTACCTCAAAGAAGAAAAAGAGATCTCTCCCCATTAAGACTCTATGTGTGCTCTACTTTAGTGACATTTTGTCTCCATATTAAGAAATAATATTCATATTAAGGGAGCACATAATACATATTTAGCTGAAGTAAGACTGCTGAAGGGGAGCAGGAGCATTTCACAAAATTCTTTTCATCTTCAACATCTCTAATCCTAAAAGACATTTTTCTACTGTATAGAAGGGTAAACAACATGAACAAAAAAACAGACTTTTTTTAAAGATCACTCTCAATTTCTTCTCTGAGATCAAACTTTATGTTTTCTATCTGGCCTCTGTCATTGATCTCTTTTTGAGGCTTCAGAGGAAGGTGAAATATCTTCATGATGGATGTAGTCTAACATGCTGCATGAGCAGAAGTATGTCCCACAGTAATTTGCTTAGGAAAAGGAGACCAAACAAGGGTAATGAAATGTGTATCTCCAAATACTTCTGCTGCCTACTAAAAAGTCCTAATCTGTGAAAGCCCCAGATAACTCTTTCTTGTCTAAGAATGTGTTTCTTTCACCTATTAAGGCATAGCTGGTGTTTAATGGAAAATCACTGTTCTCATGGGAATGACATCTTGAATCCATCTGTTTAATGCAGTGAGAAGGATTTGTCAGTGTGTGACAGTAAAACACCTTAGACAGAGGTGAATAACAAGGTATGTCCCATCTGTCCACAGGACATTGAAACCTTCTGGCACTTAATGGTTAGTCTGAAAAATGTAACACTAAAATGATATTCTACCCCTGCAACTAGGAACACTCTCAGCAACCATGTAAACATTTGTCTTTCTTAGAAACCCATTACAGTGCTCATATATATTTCATGACCATGACTTCCTTAGACAAAGTATGAACATTGTTACCTCTGAAAAAGGCACCAAAAAGTCTCTTTAAATTTTTCCTATCCAGAAAGGACTCGAGTGTTGCTATTCACTTTATATGCCACCAAAAATACTGTATTTTATTATTTTTAAGAACCTTATAGCAGCATGAATGCCAGGTGTCTAATAGAGTAATTTTAAATATTTAAATGTAATATACCTTGAAAAACACTCTGTTTTTTTTTTTTTTCCCCAAGGAATTTGTAACAAAAGAAGAAAGGCAAACACAGGTGTACAATGTAAGCAACCTACAGAAATGCAGTTTGCAAAGCTTGGGAGTATCAGTGCAAGAAATTTATAATCCCAGTGTGGCCAAAAAGTCTCACTGGACCATATTTAGTAACAGGAATGTAAAACTGTACAAAGGTTAAGTGAAACAGTGAGGGGGGAAATCAGTATGGGAAGCAGAAAGAGTGATTTAGATCTTGGATAGCCTCCATGATCCTTTCTCAATTTTTGTGGGAAGGATGGGCTCCCTAAGGACCCATAAAGGGTCTTGTAACTGCAAGACCTCCAGAGAAAGCCCCACAAAGTGGCTGGAATTCTGCAATAGGTACAGAAGATCTGCAGGAAGAAATACAAGACAAATTATCAAGTAGTTTTCTTTTTCAACTGTTTCCATTAGTGCAAGTCTGTATGTCGCAATCATTTCTGAAATAATTAGAATAAAGCTGTTTCTGTCCCTGAACCTTGCTGAGTATTACTGCTCAATGAGTGACCTGGCAACACCAAGTACTCCATTTGTCAGGGAACTGGAAACCCTTGGGCTGCTGCTCACTGAGGTTTAGGGATTGCCAGGAGCTTTAGTCTTTTATCAAGCAACAAAAGTTGAGCAGTTGGCTACAGTGACAGGGACCAGTTTTGTAGAGAGAAAAGTATAATTATTTTATAATATAACTACAATTAGGTCCAATACATTGATAGATGCTCACTTTCTACAGATGTTGGTCTGGTAGATGATGTCCTCTACCTTTAGCAATGACCAGTGATTTTGTTTGCTTTGTGTGTTAGGCATCCACACAGAAATGTTAAATACACCCATTTTCTAGGTGAGAATTACTGAAGAAAGATATTTTGCAATATTTTTTCAGCAGTAACGAATGCCTGGCATATCTAGAAAGCCAGGGGCATATCAAAGGGACATATTTCTCACTCTACCACACCCAACAGAAGTTCCATGGCAAAAAATGAAATAGATTTTTAAATTACCACATGCATTTCTCCAACAATCTCACTCTCCAAAAGGGAGTATACTTTCTTTCAGTTATTTTCCTTTGTAGTAATTTGAAAAAGCAATTACTGTAAATATGAAAATGAAACAAATGAAGTAAAAAACAAAATAGTTGTTTCTAGATTCCTAATACGATAATGATGATGATGTACAAAGCTAAGCATGCCTGAGAAAGAAATGGATATTCAAAATTTTCCCTACCTTCAGTGGCACTTCCAAAGCTGTAGTTTGCTGCAGGGACTCCATTATTCTTTTTACCAGTGCTGTAAGGTAAATTTGAAAACCTATAGCTTTATTTTCCATGTTAGGACTGTTATATGTATGTATATAAATAGTTTTTTATATTCTGTTACATAATACCTGCATTTCTGCATTAAAAAAATTACCATTTACAACTTTTTCAGATTATTTTAAAGTGATATTTTCTCTTGTGAACAGTTTAATTTCTTTTTTTTTTATTGAATTTTAGGGTAAAATGTACAGAATTATTTAATTTATATATCCCATATATAGAGAATATAGCACTACTACATTTCATATAAAGGTATATAGAACATGTGTGAGTGCTCAGTTTTCAACTTCAGTACTCATAACTATCTGTTTGATGACATTTAATATATTTTAATTTCCTTGTGCAACCATAAAACTCACTTTAAAAAAGAAGCTAGAAACAAAGCCCACAAGAATCTGAACTTTTAAAAATATTTTACTCTTCAAAATAAAAAGATCAGAGCCAAATTAAAAAAAAAGTCATCCCTGTGGGATAGTAGAGCTATCAGGACTCTAAACAATTAAACTTCAGAATAATTCATGTAACTTAAGAACTCATCATGCTGTAACACTATGCTCACTATTACTGTGCAAATGCATCTGTAATTATTCCAAAACAATCATTTGGGATCAGATTTGCCATCACTGGTCCTGCTAATTAGTGTTTTGCTTGACAAAGATTGCTGCTTCAACACACACTGATCTAATAAAAATCCAAGAGAGATTCAATGGATCAACAGTTTTTAAAATGGAAGATATTTTTGGCTAGTGAAAGTGAAGCAGGACTACCAGGTGGCCCCAGAACCTGCACTGCTCTGACAGGATGGGTGAGTAAATAATCTGTGTGGTCATGTTCCTCACAGAGCTGAGAAGGAGCAGGGTCTGTGATACGAGCTGGAAGCTGCCAGAGCAAACCCACATGATTACTGAGCAGCTTCCTTTGAAGTTATCCCTCGCTGCACATCACAGCTCTTTGGCAGCTGAGGTTAGAGGCAAAGGAGTGACAAGAACTCTAAGAAGCTGTGGATGTTGTTGCTCTGGCTGCTGCCAAAACCTTTTCTAATGATGCCAACAATGAAAAACAGTCTGTAATGTTTCATGTTGTGTCACTGACACTGAGACTGGCCTGATAATAATGAGGATAACCAGCTTCAGCCTGAACAGTTCTCAGACCCTGCTGGCTCTCTCAGATTTGTGTGCTAATGAGCTGTCACAAGCTCCTCCATGAAGTCTATGAAGTTCTATGCAGTAACTCAAAGTATCAGCAGATCAAGTGCCAGAGCTGAGGAAACCAAGACATTTGTTGACACATCTATGTACAGCTACACCTGTAGACTTGTTTCATGTTAGATTTGAGGTAGTTCATGGTCCATTGTGGGACAGACCAACATTTTTTGAGTGCAGAAACAAACACTGCAATCCACAGATTGTGAAAGGAAAAGTGCTGGCCTAAATAATTACTCATTTGTAATCCAGTCCAGGTCAACATGGCTATTTAATAGAGGAGTGTTGGACTGCCTCTGTCTTGAGAAGCCCACTCTGAATTTCAACAAGCTGTCAGCTCCAGGAGGTCAGCAATGCAGTAGATGCTGGGGCACCCCAGCCAGGTGGGATGCCTTCTGAAGGCTCAATGTGTTGCCAGTCAGTCCTGGGTAAACATTTTTCCCAAGCTATGACTGCACAAAACATTTGAGAGGATAACACCTGAATTCTGCACTTCTCACACAGAATCACTCAGCTCTGTATTTTTCACTAGACACTTATGAAGGGCACACTCAACTCTGTGCAGCTTAACATTTCTTGTGTTGTTGGATAAATAAACAGCAATAGAGCATTTGGGCAGCGAGAGGAATAGATCTTCTTGACAAAATGAGTTCCAACAGACAGTAAAAGATGGAGCATGAGTCAGCAGCATCACTTCCTGGGCTGAAATATGTGATATGACAAAGGCTGCTGCCTCTCTATGTGCTGAGTTAGACCTGTCTTCCCCAAGTTCTCTAGACCTCTGAATTTTACTAGTTCTGTCCCATTTAGCTGTTATCCCCAAAAGGGGATTCATGATGGCAGCAATGACTGCAACAACCTTCCCTGTTGGTTCACACACGTTTCACTCTAAGGCATCTGGCACAATCACAATTCTGCTGCATTCTTAAATACTCTTAATTTAAAAATGCACAGATTAAAGTGGCCACATCAGTGAACAATCCCAATAGTTCTTCATTCACTTTGACAACCATTAAAAGCCTCTCCATGGATTTGCTTCATTTTCTTCTTTCCTTTTTTCTGTCGGTTCAGCTCCCTGTTCTCTTTCTCACGTCACACTGACTTCTTCTCTACCCAGAGTTTAGTAAAGCCATTCATTTCAAGCAATCTGAAGTTGTTGTGCCTGCATTTCAGCCTTTTGAAACAGCCCTTTGCAAATATCAAGAAAAAAGCAGCTGGATTGCCATTCCTGTTCAGTGGTCTGCTAAGACTCTAAACAGTGAAGAAGGAAGAATTTAAATACATTACAGTCTTAGCACAAAAATAAATAGCTATAGTGGCTGAATAGATTTAGGCTGAAAATTTGAAGTTCTAGATTTTGGAGAGACAGAATTCTGGAATAGTCCTTCGTGGGAGTAATTTTTCATATGAAGATGGTGATTTATAAAAGAGACAATATGGCACTGGGGGTATGTAATCACAGGAGAGGTTCCTTTTAGTCCCATGTACATAATATCTGATTCTCCCACTATTACCTCAAATCTCCTTGAAAATTTCCCTCTTTCTCAAGGCTCACAATAAATAATCAGACATATACAACTATGTATTCTTTATCTCATATACATTTTAGAGTGTAGTCACTAAAAATCAGAACCACAGTATCTAAATAAATCTATCTCTACCATTCTTAATTTTTTGTTTCTTTTCTAAGATTTAGACTGAAGACTTTGGGGATAATGATTATTTCTATTCAGTCAAGAATCTAGTATATCTGGGGCACATAAATTATTAATTTTAAAATGTTCCTTTACAGCCAGCCATGTACTGCAAAGGCTGTAAAATGCTGCTCTCCTGATCTTTGCAAGTTATCTCTCAAAACCCATAGTCAGCAATTAGGAGAGTTGTTGATTATACTCATCTTGAAATGCTTTGTAAGTGCTAAATATGCATGCTAAAATATTGTGCATATAAAAAATGGTGACAGCAAAGTAAAAATATTATAGAGGAACTGAGATTTTAACATATGTTTTAACATATATTAGATTTTCTTGATACTGACCAGAATAAATATGCTTATTGAAAGTGCTGTGAATAGGAACAAAGATAAGACACGCATGCCTGCTGTGGAACAAAAGCTTATTTGTCCCTATCGAACTGAAGACATTTTTCAAGTGCACTCACCTAGGAAATTATGACTCCAGAAACATGTCAAAGCTGGGCAGACATATGATCTATGGAACAGGGACTTTTGCAAATTGAAAGCTATCTAGAGGCATCTTTAGTTTATGCACCAGTGTTTTTCAAGTTAGAAAATGGCAGCTCAGAGGACAGAAAATATCACCAACTTGTGATGACCAGTTCATTCTTTTGTTCTTCTGTTACTGCAGTCCCCTTTTGAACCTGTGCACATTTTAATGCAGCTGCCTCAGTACCAAGCAAGCATAAAATTGTAGCAGAATAAAGTGAAATTTCATGTAATCTGTATGTGAGCCAAAAATGTGTACTGGCAGATGTTAAAACAAAGATACTATTCTTTAGGTAGCAAGTGAGCTTAATACCAACATAAATAGGCTTAATTTATATTGATTGTTGTTTTGGTGGGGTTTTTATTGTTGTGTTTTTATTATTTAGGTGGGTGGTTGTTTTTGGTTTTATTTTTGTTTTGACTGTTTGTTTCAGTGTTCTTAAATTCAAGGTAAGTACTTCAGCTGAAATATTTTATACCTGGTAAAATATTAGAAAAATTCTTTCAAACTCAACATTGCACATGTACCAAAAATACAAACAGATGCAGAAATTCTTTTATTATATCAATACTGTATAATTATAAATTAATTCTAAAATAAACACCTTTAAAAATTACTCTAATGCACTGTGATATTGAACACAAAGCACTGGAATATATCTATTTCTACAAAAAGATGTTATTTCAAGTACCAAGTATCTTTCATTTAATTATCACTAATGGATGCAATCAAGCAGAGACAAAGAATCCACAGTAATTGCCACTGGCAAAGTTCACCTTTCAAACTCACCAGCTATTTATGGAACACACATTAGAAGCCAGATTCTACAGTTGTAAATACAGGTATCCCTGTAGTGTAAAAAAAAATAAATTTTGCTTTTCTTCACCACAAGGTGCGTTCCCCCTTTTAGCTGTAATGCATTCAGCAAAATCTGAGGGCAAAGAGGCAGCTCAAACATAGCATGGAGCACCAGTGTCAGAAACAGTCCCCAGAAAATGAAAAATTGGGTTCTGCCATTCCTAAATGCTCTTCCAGAGTCTCTAGAGAGACTCACAGCCTGATTTAAGGACAGACAGTCTACCTGATTACACAGACTTCAGCACTCAGAGACACTGAGCCTTCTCAGATCCAAGAACCCAGTTTTTGGCATTCCCATAATATCATCTGCCTTGCTGTTTCCTGGGCTGCTGGAGAGCTCAAGATGTGAGGAAGACAGACAGGCAAACTGGCCAGAAACCAGGCAGATTATTGATGGTACAGCTGAGAGTCTTCTGCCCAAGCAAAAGGAATTTCTGCCAAATGTTTTGATTTGAACTTCTCAAGCACCCTCTAATAGGAAATTAGGATTTTAAAAAGCTCTTTTGCTGTCATGTTCTTGCCCTAAACTGAGAATTGAAGGAAATGATATGCCATATCTTTGATGAAAATTGCACCATTCAGAGTAGTATGTGCTTCATTGTATTTTGTAGTGTGTCAAAGCTTGGGCAGTCAAAACCTTATTATAAATAAATGATGTTCTGCCTTGTCCATTCAGAGTGAGCCATATTTGTACTATAAAACTGTGGGCAATGGATTCTTTTTGAAGAAGGTATTCTACCAAAATGTAGATGAGACCTTGAGATGACCCACTTTATGCAGTACTTTGTGCAGAATTAGATCTAGAAAAAAAACACTTTGCTTGTTTGCTTGTCCTCTTGTTTATTAGATGCAAAAGATTCCAAATAATCTCTGCATTATTAGATGCACTATAAATGGGATTTCTGTATATTGTATAGTCCTGAAAATTCTTATTGGAGCATATGAAGTCCTACACAAAGTGCCAATATTACAATTCCTTGTGGCATTTCTAGCAGCCATTCAAGAGTCTTAGAAGCAAATGGACATTTTAATGTTGTGAAGCAATTCAAAAGAGACTCTTCCATTAGGGATATGCTGCTGAGAAGGCTTATATCCTGAATTATGATCTAATGAAATAATGCTATTTACCTTTATGTTCTTCATTTATAAATCTTAAAAATATTTTAAATTTAATCTTCATTCTACAAACAAGAAAAAAGAGACATATATTTGTTGTTGCTTTCCTGAAAAAGTAGGTCAGAAGCATGACTGGAATCAGAATGTAAACATGCTGAATAGTAGGCCAGTACTTCTTGGATCACATTAAAAGCAGAAGAATAACACAGCACTGAAGTGTAATCCATTAAAACCCTCAAACACTGCTCTTTAGCTTCAAGTCCACGTCTTTCCCCTTACTGAGCTTTGTGACTGTACAACTGAGATTTCTCTCTGGATCATTAAACTGCAGGCTGGAAACTGCAAGTCAGCAGATTCTGTAATTTAAAGTTTCTGAATGGACAAAAGCTCATTGGATATGTAAAGACAAAGCTGACAGCTAAAGAATATTGGCAAATAAAAGCAAGAAGAGTAAGGATTTTAGAAAAGAGTGAAAGAACTTTAGGTAAAGAGATGAAAACTGTATTTGGACATTCACAACGCTTAAGTGACTTAGGAGAACACAACCAACTGACTCTACTTTGGTTTAATGCTCAGATATCGAATCATTACCTTACTTAGCAGCTCCTGAAATAATTGGAAAATATTAGGAGAAAAGAGTTCCTATTTAGTTTTGTCTGAAAGGAATCTAGGTCAACTGTTCTCAGGCTGCTCTGTGATGTGAACTGGAACAGTTCACACCATGGACTGGGACAATAGGGAGATCTGCTTTGGCACGTCCTGTCCTGCTGACTGGAAGGGAGATGGCAGTGTGGACATCTCTGCCAATTCAGATCAAACTAAATCCTCATTAATGACTGAAGAATCACCAACTTTGGACCCTTTTAAGACACCTTGGATTTGTTCTTCTACCAGTAGCAGAACTACTTGCAAAACACAGTCAGGGAGGTTGAAAGGAACCTTTGGAGGTTACCTGGTCCAGCCCTGCTGCTCAGAGGGGCCACCTTGAGCTGTTTGCCCAGGACCTTGTCCACGTGGCCTTTTTCACATCTCCAAGGATGGAGACTCCACAACCTCTCAGGGGAACTTGTGCCAGTGCTCAGTCACCCAGAGAGTAAAACAGTGTTCCCTGATCTTCAGAGGGAACCTTTTGTGTTTGGGTTTGTGCCATTGCCTGTGGTCCTGTCACTGGGCACCACCACTTCCTCTATGCCCACTTCCTTAGGATATATACATTAGGAGCACCCCATGAGCCTTCTCTTCTCCAGGCTGAACAGTCCCAGGTGTCTCAGCCTGCCTTCATAGAACAGATGCTCCAGTCCCTTCAACATCTTTGTCACCCTTTGTTGCATTTGCTTCAGTCTTGTACTGGGGAGCCCAGAACCAGATGCAGTATTCCAAGTAAAGATCTCCCAGTGGTGAATAAAACGGAAAGAAATCAATGTCTCAGGTTGGTCTTTTTGTGTAAAGAATAAGACAAGTTACCACTCTTCTGTTCTGACAGGAGTATATCTGAAAATTCCTGTAATGCAGAATTTTCTTTTTTTCTTTGACTCTTAGGGCAAAGTAGAGACAAATTGAAAATTCAATCTTCAATCAGCAGAATGAAACAAACTTCCATCCTGAACACTCAAGTCTGGCAGCCTATGCTAAGTGCAATGACAATTTCCAAGGTATCTCACACCTCTAGACTGCCCAGGTCTATTTTCTAAAGGTCATCTTAGCAACTTCAATTATAGAATTATAACTTTGAGGCACAAAAAGGAATTTATAGGTATGTTTGCTCTGCACCCTCCAGCTAGACCTGGAGATCAGCAAATTACTATGCAGTGCATACTCTAAACTTGAGTATGTGAACTGCACTCTTTCTGCATTTTCAGAAAAAAGCCTTCAGTCGTTATGTTTCCATAGTGGGATAATGTATTACTATTATTCATATGATAGAGGTTTTTTTCTGTTACACTTTTAAAAATATAGATTTTTCTGAATTTGCTACAAATTCAGACTAGTAATGGAGGTCTGAATTTGATCCAATGGGGGCAGAATCAATGATTTTCTATATGTATAATCAATCATGAATAATTTTTATCTTTTGGGTATAATATTAGCACTCTACTTTATGCAAATTGATGCAAAATAAGATAATAAAAATCCTTCTATGCTGTCCTACAGATGTCTTTCAGTACACTATGCTTCCTAACTCTGAAACTATGTCAATTTTAGACATTACCATTTTTGAACAGATATCTTCAATAAATTGCAGCATGTTTTTTTAAATTTAAATCAGATTTTAACTCCTGTATTTAGAGGTCAAATGTTAATATATTAACTTAATTCATTACAATGCCCTGAATATATTGAGCTGAAATATTTCTCAGGTAATTTGTTTAGATTAGATAGAGTTTTAATGCTCTCATTTTGAACTAATACTCACAAGAGGGATCAGTGATGAAATGAGACTAATATAGCAGATTGCACTGTTCAAATGAATACAGCATGGGAAGGTGAAATTAATTTTTTATTAAATGCTTGTGCTATAATGGAAAATATTTCTTGTATTGGTTCATTTAAAATATTTGTGACATTATGTTAATTGGTTTAGCCAAACATATTGTTGAGCTTCAAACTAGACCAATGTTGGTGAATAAACACTTGGTGCCTTCAGGAATAAACCCACAACTTACTGGAGAAGAGACCCAACAGTCTACAATGTGCCCTTGCTTGCTTGCTAAATTTGTACCACATGCTGGGACAAACTCTGGCTTAGGGAATAAGGTCTGGAAGTAAGCCAGATGAGAGGATCAAAACATAGGCACAAACTTTTACTTACCTTAATCTTGAGAGTGCCATCATAAAGGTTTCTTAATATAAAAAAGCAGTAAAATAACACAGAAAATACAGTACAGTATAATCTTACATGAAGAATTGAGTACTTCTTTATGTAACAGCCCCTAATCTAAAGTACTTCAAATTGGTTTATTTCCTTCTAAAACCCTGGAGGAAATATTATTTATTTTTACAGGGTTCACACAGTGGATGATAAAATCTTGATAAAAACCTAAATACAAATAACCATGGTAATGAATTCCAAATGACTATATCACATTTTATCTACATAAGAGTCAGTGGTGGAAAACATTCAGAAAAATCTGCTTAGTATACATTTTCTTAATTGTGAGAATCAATGTGCTTCTTCTCACTACATTAGTTCTTTATTCTCTGAGAAATCACAGGATATAGAGAGTAAAAATGGGTGGGAGGAAAAGAGAAAGAGAGATTGTATTTACCTGAGAATTCCTGGATTTGAGAATCTTCTACTTCAAACAACAATTCATCATGGATCTGGGCAATTAACCTGAAAAATTTCAGAGACATCAGATAATATATGCAAAAATTTTTTAAGAGGGCTTTCCATTAATGGATAAGTTAAGGTGAAAATAAACATCCAAAGAAAATTTAAAAATCATTAATGGACTTAAGAATTGCCTCTCCCTATGTTCTGGAAACATGAAGGCCATAACTGTAAATCCAAATTGTGCTTGCCAGCTTAGATAGACAGACTATGTTTTGTAAATATAGCTTGTTTTTTTGAATTGGATATAAAGAAGATGTTCTTCCTTATGATGTGGTGAGGCAGAGAAGTTGTGGATGCCCCATCCCTGGCAGTGTTCAAACCAGGTTGGAAGGGGCTTGGAGCAACCTGGTCTAGTGGAAGGTGTCCCTGCCCATGGCAGGAGGTTGAACAAGGTGGTCTCTGTGGTCCCTTCCAACTCAAACCATGCTGTGATTTCATGATTTAAAATAAATTTTTATTATTAAATTTAAATGTTCTTAATTCCTTTTCTTAATAATAGCAGTAATTCAAGTAAATAATTCTTTACAAATAGCTGAAACATCAATATGTTTATGACTTATTACTTTTCACAGCTTCTTAAGATAGTTTCACACTGCCTTAAATTACAGTGTGACATTGACTAACAGTGTGGTGAGCTCTAATAATAGAGCTTAAATTATTAGTCACTTACAACACAGTCAGAAGCAGAGTGAAACAGATTAAGATATTTTTAATAGGAAATTAGGACACAGGACACAAAAAAGAAATAGATGAAAAGACCAGGATCATCTGTAGCAAGAGAACACAGTTACATGAAAAGTTTTAATTTCTAATTCAAGTAAATTAATTAAAGCAAGAGTATCCTCATAACCATTGAAATGACATGCAAAAGGTATAAATCAGAACAGTGAATATTAAAGATGAATAAACAGTCAATCAATGGAATAAGTAAAAATAATTGCATTTATTAAACCAGTGCAATAAAAATATCATAGACTGATTATTGTTTGTTGCAGAATAGTGTCTCATGCCTTCAGTCAGGATTAAAGCACCATATATTCTGAATATTTGGTAGGAAAAGTCCTTTCTTAGAGCAACTTACAATATACATAAAAACTTCACCATAATTTAATCAGGATTTAGGAATGAAAGAATAGGATTTTCAAAACCTCTCAGCATTGTAAGAACTGATAACCTCACCTCCATGTTAAAAGTAAAACAGGAGGAGCAGATTTTCACCAGAATTTAGTGCTACCTTATATGTGTCCAAAAACCTGTGGAAGCAATGTAAATTAACTGAAATTTTCTCTCTGGACAGCAAAATGGCCTTGATACAACTCTACATGCTGCAGTTCACCTACTGAATGCAGCCCAGCTCCTTTCGCTCTCCATCATGGCTAAAGGAGCCTGTTTCTCATTCCCATCATCCTGAACACCACAGCCCATCAGCTCAGCTGCACTGCCAGTTAACCCAGGAGCTGCATGGAGCTGCAGAGTTACATCTGCCCCATCTTCCACATCTTGTGATTCATTTGAAGTCCAGGACCATGTTCTGTCTGCTAAATACAGAGCTAGGAGTTGGCATTGCTGGTTCTCTGTCTAGCTCTGCTGCTCTCCTAACCAATGCCTTCAGAAAATAGAAATAATATTTCTGAGATCTAAGAAATGAGTATTTCTAATACACTTCTATTTTCAAATGAAAGATATTACAGAAGATTTAATTAACACTAAACATGATTTCCTAGACTGATTCCAATAATGAAATAGTACACACTATTTCCTCCTTAATATTCATCAAACAAGATAGATACTTTTGATGATGTTTTATCTCTTTTTCTTACACGTTTCACAGCAAATAATGAGCTCTGGTCTTACAGTACAAGGCCACCTGTATTTTTTCAGGCTTGGTTAAGTAATAACACTTGCATGCAATATGCTGTTCCACAGAAGGAAACATTCAATTTGACATCAATAAAGATGAAAGAAAAAAATCAAAGCAATTTGTACATTCAAAATTTACAGTTTTCACCATTCCCCTGCATGCACCTACCTAGCCATTGCATAGTCTGAGTGAAAGAAGTTTGAAAAAGCCCCTATACTTTTGCTTAATTGAATCCTCTTCACTTTGAAGAAATTTTGCAATAGCAAGCTAATCTCATTATCTTGTGTTAAAAGGTGTGGCCAACTGGATTAGAAACTGCAAACCAGGCAGACACTAGTATATTTTTAATTCTACAGATGATAAGAATGCCTTTTATTTAGAAACTAGTATTTTCTTAACAATGTTCTTACCTGAATAAAAATTAGGCATCACTTTTGATGAGTACACATATGATTTCCTTTGCTGAGCAACATGACTTGCATCTGAGCATGCCAGTGGTGTGGAACTAGAAACAGTGCTACAGCCTGGTCCTCCAAATGCAGAAATATTTCTGTGGCTGCCAGTCTGAACATGGCTTTTGACACCACTTTAGTGTGCCCAGCATACTATAGCCATCTTAAACTATTATGCTACACTATAGAATTTAAAAAAGAAGATATTTTTCATTTTCTTAACACTGCATTGATCATTCTTCCATCTTCCTATAAAGCAACACAGAGACTCCAATGGACCAGCCCAGCTATTAGAACTGTATCACAATCATATTAATGAATTATATATGCCAAAACTAATTAAACTGTTCTCAATAGATTTTTTCATAGTATTCCATTTCATAGAAGCCATATAGTTAGAGCATACCATAGTATCAGGCCAGCTGTTTAATAAAAGAACTAATGAGGATTTTGTTTGTTAGTGGAAATCAATATATTCCAGGTCTGGACTCCTCTGTTCTAAAGTACAGATTTGCAAGATTTTCCATGACTACTTCACATACCTAGAAATAATTACCCTATTGAACTGACCTCAACGAAACAGCTGTTACCTTATTAGTGAGCAATTGTATTTTTCTTTATCATTAAAGGAAATAACTTTCTGTCTAAACTCAAAAGAAGGGGACTGACATGTGTCATGACATGCTGTAGGCTCCAGTGTAGGTATGTTCACTAGAAGAGGACAGTGTAGGAGAGGAGAAAAAACAAAGACAAAATTGTCATAGTAGTCCTCATCAGAAGGAGGTTTTTAACACTGGCATGCAGTGCTTCAGGATGTTATAATGTGCCAAGAGATGCTCAAACTAATTAAATTCATGCTTCTACAGATGAGGGAATAAGGCTGGTTCTGACCTAGATGTTCTGAACTTACCCTTGGAAAACCCCAGCTCTGTGTGGTGGATTTGTGGCAGTGCCACTTCCCAAAACAGCTACCTGAAGTTAGACAGAGATTAACCCTCTGTACATTTTTGTGATATATTTTTTGCATCACCAGGGAAATTTTTACTGCTGTTAACAACACAAAGCATAACATGATTTAGCTCTCCAGATTGGTGTGTGGAAAGATAATATAAAATATAAACCACCAACAGTTTAATGATGGACTTGGCAGTGCCAGGTTAACAGCTGGACTCGATGACCTTAGAGGTATTTTCCAACCTGATTCTATGATTTGCTATTACATTGAGCTGTCTGGTTTAAGTATTTGAATAGGAAATAAATTAAAATAAGGTTTAAACCTGGGCAACTGGAAAAGCTTTAAAAAAAAAGGTCTGATCATCATGCATAACATAGCAGGACTCAATAATCTTAAAGATCTTTTCCAACCTAACAGATACTATAATTCTCTAAGGAATTGAGGGCATCTTATTCTAATCAAGAGCCAAGCTGAGAGCCCAGACTAAAATTTAAGATGATTTCTGTTGGACACTCCTACATCTTCAGAAAAAAGTAGTTCAGGATGAGGTCACAGGTCTGATTCTAGAGCACTCCAGTGTAAAATTTCCACAGCAAATGACATATTTTATTTCTAACTTGAAGATATAATGAAAATCAAATCGGATTTGAACAAGAGATTTCCTAAAACAAAAGGACAGTTTTTGGAGAAGGAGCAAAGAAGATTAATTATTTGAAATCCATCATAACTTACTGGTTTGAATAAAAAATTCTAGAGGAAAATAACTATAATAAATCTTGAGAAATTAAAACAATGTTAGCAGTTAAATATTTATATAAGAACAAAAATAAAAACATTGAAGAGTTACTAAAAATACACCACTTTAGGTAGGGCATTAGTGATCATTTGGTAGCATAATATACTTTGAAATACTTGTTTAAAATATTCTTTAAAATATTTTCAAAATATTTCTCATTTTCTATTCTCACAAGGTTTTAATCTAATTTAAAAAGCACTATGTCTCTGATCAGTGAAATGAAGGTCATACAATAGTATCAGACTTTATATCCCAAATATTAATATCTTTGTCTCTCATCCTATGTTTTTCCCCTTTTTTGATATAAGTAAATCAGTCAATAAAGTAATAATCCAAGTAGTAACACCATATTTTTTGTTTTGAATTTGAAATCTATAATTGCATAATGGGAGACTTCAAAATTGCAGACATGGGAGTACACAGTTAAAAGCTATGTGTAAAAAGTTCAAAAATAAACCCAAAAAGGATAAAAACTGTTAAGTGGTTAGGAAAAAAAAAGATAAAAACAATAAGGTATTTTTAAATCAGACAAATGGAGGACTATGGAAAAAAAACCAAAACTCAATCCATCAAAACCAAAAAAACAAATGGAAATATGTTTCATGTTTTTAAATGAAAAAAAGAATTTAATCACTTGAAAAATTGACATATTCACACTTAATAAATTAATATTTATTAAAATAAAATATTGACTTAAAAGGCATGTAATTAAACACTTTGCCAGAAAAAACAGAAAGGCTGCTCATGTAACAAACACTTGCATGGATTTCAACAACTCTAAGAAATGATGACATACAATGATTTTGTGGGAAGACTTTTAAATCTTACGTTTCAGAACTCAGTCTCATCCCCACAAGCAGAGGAAGATGAAAATCTGCAGACAGACAGGCTACTCTACACATCTTACACCTCCCTCCTGGAGCATCTGCTACTGGCCACACTCAGTGCTAATGGGCCAGATGGAAGCTGGATCCAATTCCCCTTAGAAATATCTGCATTCCCAACACTGAGGCATGATTCATTTATTTTCTGATACTACTAACCCTACCTGTTCTTTAATTGTGCCCAGTTTCCCCACAGAAGCCCACAGATTCCAGTGGACAGAATGCCTATTGTCATGTAAGGAAGGAACAAGATTATTAGCATATTGTAATATTTTGTAGAATTTTCCCTTTTTAAATTTTTTTTCAAAGCTGCACCTATATGTGGATTCCTAATGTTGTAATATTAAAGTTAGAGCTCAGGATACATCATGACTGAATAGATGCTACTTGCATCAACTTTAAGCTACCTCTTTCAGTGTTTTCATGATAAAGACCCAATTAATTTAACATTTTAACCATAAAAATTCAGCTAGCCTGTGAAATGGGTTTTCTCAGCAGCTACATCACGAAGAGTGGGAAACTGAACAGATGGCTAATTAAAGATAATAGAATTTTTGCATGTATCCAAAATGTTTGAAAACATACAAATCTAAAAGGTGACCTACAAAAGGGTTTTATAAATGAAATATATTTATTTGTGTTGAATGTCTTACATGAAGGAATAGTGAAAAACCTGCTAAATAATGCATGTCCTTTTTGGCTGTGATATTTCAGCATTTTAAATGTACTTGGCTCTTTCTATAGAGAATAAACTAGTTTGATTTCCTCTGGCTCACTGAGAATGAAGTGTTCAGGTAATAGCTCACCATCTTGTGGATACATGCAAAATACTGCTTTGGCTGCTTGAGGAAAGTGATGATTTTTCTAAGTTACAGCTTGCATAAAATTTTAATGTTATTTGGCTACTTTGGGAGGCAAAGAGCTACATATTAGACAACAGCTATGGAGAGTGCAATGTGACCTCAGAAGTTTCCTTCTGCTACAGAAATAAGCATTTGTCTATGAAACAACCATCTTATTCTTCTCTCAAGCAGAATCCAAAACTTATCTTTTCCTTGTGGTTCAATTTCTCCAGTATCAGGCTAAAGACAAAAGTTAACCATCTTGCTAGAGTTAATACATTAAGAAAGTTTGGGTGCATACTGAGTAGGAATTGTGGGCAGAATACGAGAGCAAAAAGCATTTATTTGAAAATCCTGGTTAACTGCTAGAGAAGAGACATGAGAAAAAACAGTTCAGCTCCTGAAGAAACAGATAAATGGATGTAAGTTTTATGCCCCAAATTAAAGAAGATTAATACACAGAGCAGCAGCACTAGGAATTTCACTTACTTTATTTGTATGAAACTATGATGCTATCAGGAAGTTGGGTTTATTAATATGCCCTTCTGTATGAATCTGAGAGATTATAATCAATTTATAAAGTAATAATTATTGAATCCCTTCACACCTTATAAAAATGCTGCTAGATTCTTGTGTTATACTAAAACTGAAAGCCACTTTCAAGAAATGAATAATTTGTGATTGATCACATAACTTGTATTTGAAAAAAATCCAGTTCACATAAAAGAATACTTGTTGCTGGGACAATAAGAGCTATTTCTAACTAATTTAGCTATCTGTAGAAGTAAGTTGTGTTTAAAGCTCACCAGCACAGAAAATCATTAATTTGATTCAGGTGTTCCTTGAGGAAGACATACAAAATTCCAACATCCACTGCTATTTAAAAGCAGCTGGGACCAACCAGGAAAATAAGTCCTTTGCTTTTATTTGCTGGTAGTTTCTCCTTTTCAGATTACTACTACTACAGATTACATCATTTATATTTGGTCTGTGGTTGAACCTGTCTCTTTAACTGGGAAATACTGAGAAGTAAAGCTGTTTGTTTGTGGCACAAGTCCAGTCCTGAAGGAGCAATAATTTCATGCAAAAGCAGAATTGGTGGAGTCACACCAAATTACTCAATAGTTCTGTGAACTTGTTAAAATTCATGTGCACGTTGTTGAGACACTGAGAAGTCCATGTAGTACCAGGTAGACTTTGGGTAATATCAGTGCTTCTTCAGCTTACAAAATGATAATATGAACAAGGAATGCTATAGGGAGCAACTCTTCTACAATTTGACAGCACCCTTCTTTCTCACCAAGTTTCCATGTGAGCCTCACTGCAGTGATGTTTCAAACACAAAACAGAGCTACAACCCTCTGAGTTCACCAAGTTCACCTTTGCACTCTCATCAATTCCATAAATCTTTCTTTCAGCTGTTACTGTATGCCTTGATCTCATTTCAAAAGTTTCTCTGCTATCATCTGCCTGCAGGAAGCATCCTGAGGAGATTTTGTGGATTGCATCAGATGGGTAAAAGCTGGCACTTCAATAATTTATACTAGCAGCATATTTTCAGCAAGCAGCTTGGCCAGCAGCAGCAGAACATCTTAAGAAAGATCTAGGTAATACAGTAGAAGTCTGAACAATTTTGATTTCTCGTCAGCACCACAGAAAATGCAGAGATATTACCACTCATGCCAGTAGTCAACCCATACTGTAGAACTGTATCATATATATTACATTTAATACTATGTTTCCTGATTTCTGTAAAATTGTCTCCAAGTAATTGACTTGTTATTGTCAACTGCATAAGCTGCTAGGCTAGTATTTGAGTTAGAAGATAAAGAAACATAAAGAGAAAAATGGGATTGGTGGTTGACAGAATTGATCAGTCACCGTGGAATATACTGTTTAATCAAAAACACCTCTCTGATGAAGCATCATGAAAATGTAACTTGATCACCTTTCCTGACTTCCAAATACAATATCACATGTGCAAACAATAACTGAAAATCTACTGACTGCTAGTTACACAAAAACGAAGCTTCACACTATTAGGTCAGAGCTTGCTCAGTGCTGAACAGCTTCCAGCACAGGAACAATGAATGCAGTGTTGAGAGTGAAGACTGCAAACATACCTGCAAACTAACACTAAAAACAGTAAGACCTTATTTAGAATTATTTTTTTTCTCTATTTCTAAGGTAAGGAAGACAAAATGTTGAGTGTTAGCCAAAACTTAGCTATGCTTAATAGGATACTGTCTCCCAGGGTAAATGTTCATAATCACTTCTAAAGCATGTAAAAATGGTATTTCTCTTTGATATGGTGTTCAAAGTGAAAACCCTGTTTCCAAAATTAGCAATTCTAACAGGGAAATAAAGATACTTACAGGGGTATGAAGATAGAGGAAAAGATAGTAGCGTGCTATCTTTGGAATGAATACGATCTCATGGAGTGATAATAGGAGATAGATTATATTTCTCATTTTGGAGGAGCTACTGTACATTCCCACTGTTACAATAGCACCAATTATGTCCACACTTCCTTTCAACAATATTTTTCAAAAGGCTTTATAAAGGATGTTAGAATCATTATCCTGTCCTGACTGATAAGAAAATCAAGAAACAGACCACTGAAAAAATAACTAACTGAATGTCACCTGGCAGACAGGCAGAAACACAGTATTTCAAGTTTCAGTCCTATATTCTTTTGGCAAGATCCTTCTGATGTTTTCAAATGCCACTGTACAAGCAGGGAAGTGTTCACAGAATTTACAAAGGCATTGATTGTGATTTTCTGACAAGCCTGGTCTGTAAGTACCTACTAAATATTACAGTAAGGAGCCATTATTGACTACTAAAACACTCTCCTCTAGCAAAGCCATCCAGTTGTTAATGGCTGGCAGAAGTTCAAAATCCCTGTTTAAAACAGTCTATCCTTTTTAAATGCCCTTGCAGTGTTGGTTTTTCCCAGCTGTGACATTTATGATAGGAACAAGCAGGATAGGCAGTGATATTTTTCTGTTATCTGGTATAGCTATTCCCCTATGCTTTCACAACACCAGCAATTTCAACATGTACAGCTCAAATACTTCCCCATGTCTGTTACCTCCTTAGCCATTTGGTGATATTACTTCTTTAAAATAAATAATTTTAAGAAAGAAAAACCCAAGTAAAATTTTCTGTTGAGAGAAAAAACATTCACAAGCCTCATCAGACATTATATTAGTAGCAAAAAGACTTTTGGCTTTCTCAGAATTACAAGAAACACACAGTTGCTGAACCTAAAGCAGATCTGTGTGCCAGGCAGGAACTACAGAATGTAGTATGTTCTTTGGCCTTGCACCACCTCCACTTGCCTCCTCCACTAAAAGCTGTTGGCTGCTCCTCTATCACTCTTCTAACTCAGTTATGACTGCTACTGCTACAGAAATTTTCATCCATGCCACAGCTGACAGATTCTGGGCTCTTCATTCAATTCAGGTAGCAAAATGAATTATAATCAGGGCAGACAATCTGCCTGAAAGTGTACAATGCAATATGTGATAGTGCATCATCCAGCATTTAATACATAAATGTATCATTGTCTGAGTGCAGGCAGGATCTCTACCAAAAACAATTTCCCTTTTTATGTTTGTACTAGTGGGTAACTTTTTTTTTTTTTAAATAGTCCAATGGTATTTTGCTTAAAAAGTTGCAAGAACATTTAAGAGCCACTCAGAAGTTGTTTTATTTTTAGCATGGGAATGAGTCCAACTACTTTGAATTCAACAAATCAAACTTTTATTCATAATTAGAAATGGTATTTTCAAACATTGATCAAATAAGACAACACTGCTGTGTGTAAACGATACACATACTAACACACACAAATTACTTATAGGTTAGATAATACCCATAACTGCCAAGTATATTCAGAAGGACAAAATCTATTTCTTTGTACTGAGCTACACACCCACAGAAGTCCTCAATGCATGATTGTTACAGCTAAATTGTTATCATCCTTTCTAAACATTGATGTTCTGCACTACTCTGCTTTTGTCTGAACTTTACTGCACCACTCCATGTTCTACTAGATGATTTGCTCCAAAGTCTTTGCATTACTAAAGATGAGAAACCAGTTATTTGAGTTTTTTTCTACATGTTTGATTTGAAACTCTCTGTTGCAGCAAATAATAATGATCACTGGCTGTCTGGTCCAACTTCTCCACAGGAAAAGTAGATTTCATTATTTCAGCTACTGGCATAAAACTCTTTGAGGACATTCTGGGATCTCACACCCAACTCTGAGCAGTCACAACAGAAGAGAATCATGATGACTGAGTTTTTCTTTAAAGAAAAGCCATCTATACAAGAATAAAAAAATGTTCATTTATTTTGCTTGAGCACTGGTTTCCTGATTCCTGTTTTTTTCTCCAGCCCATTGAATGTTCAATCCCCACTGTACAATACACTCAAATTCAGGAAGGATATGATCAGTGGGCTTGATTTCAAAGGTGCAGAACTACCACTGAATTAGATCTGACCAAGTTTAAATGACCCTGGGGCACTTCAGCGTCTTGGGATGCATTTACAGATCCAACCATTTAAGGACAAAGATATAACTTTAAAAGTATAAAACCATTCCACTTGTCCTTGTTTGTTAAAAGATTCAGAGGTACACATGGTAGTTCTAGAGCCGCTTAAAATGCCAGAAACACATCATTTCAACTAATTTTGTTTTGAAACCAAGCAGTTTTGCATTCTTTCATTACTGACCTGGCTGTTAAAGTTGGAGAAATGACAATAGAGGCAAAAATCTTCACCATAGCCATTTTACAAAGATCAGCTGCAGAGCCTACGAAAGAAAGTGATCTATTCTCAATTTAAAGCATGCAAAAGAAAAATCTTCTTGGAACTATGGCACAGGAACAAAAAACATCAGAGGAGTCTGAATTACAAGAATTTTCAAAACTAGCAGATCCAATTAATGCAATATGTGAAACAGATTATAAGACTAATAAATAACAGAGGAAGTAATTACATGTTAATTAAAACTAGAAAATAAAAATATGAAATAATGTGTTAATTAAAGGTGAATTTGTCATTCATGACTATACATTGAAAAATTGCTTTCTATAAAAAAAGGTATGAAATTATCTATCTCTGAGCTTTAATTAAAATTTATCTATTAATCAATTAAAGTTTAATGTCACAAAAGGTCAGAACATTGTTTCAGTGCTGCATTTCAATTTGGAGCCTTAATTTTACACTTTTTCATATTTCCATGTATATGTAAAGTATATTCATTACATTATAGTGTTAAGAGCAATGGTGCATAAAACAGTGTCATGGCACAGAAAAAATGACACATTTCTGGTCATCAAGCAGCAGAATAATTCTCCAGGCCTGCAGTTTGGTGAAGGGCTTTGTTCTGATCCAAACATTTTACACAAAAGAGTAATTGATAAAACATAGAAACAATCCTTTGAATAAAGAGTAGAAGCCATAATCCTCCTTGTCCCACTAAATATCCTAGATCATGGTCATTTTTTTACAGTGCTGTAACTCAAAGAATTTTGAATTTTTTTCTGCCAAATGATTCAGCTTTCAGAACAGGAGCAGGGAACAGCCAGGTAGCCAAGTGACAAGGGTACTCTGCTGAGAGGTAATCAGAGAATTGCAGAAATCTCCAGTCAGAAGGGACCCATAGAGATATTCCAGTCCAACACCCCAACTCCTTGCTCACAGCACGACTCTAAATCTGAACTGTATGACTGAGAGCATTGTCCAAACACCCCTTGAACTCTGTCAGGCTTGGGGCTGTGACCACTACCCTGGGGAGCTGTTCCAGTGCCCAACCACCCTCTGGGTGAAGAGCCTTTTCCTGATATCCAACCTAAACCTCCCTGACACAGCTTCATGCTGTTCCCTCAGGTCCTACAGCTGTCACTGGAGAAAGGAGCTCAGCACCTCCCCCTGCACTGCCTCCCTTGAGGAACCTGCAGACTGTGATGGAGTCACCCCACAGCCTCTTCTCCAGGCTGAACTACACAAGGGACCTCAGCTGCTCCTTCTAAGTGTTGTCCTCAACACCTTTCACTCCTCTGGACACAGTCTGACAGTTTGAAGTCCTCCTTATATTGAGGCACCCAAAACTGCACACAGGACGTGAGGAGGGGCCACAGCAGTGCAGAGCAGAGTGGGACAGTCACTGGCCAGTGAGGCTGTGCCTGGTGTCCCCCAGGACACAGAGGGCCCTTCTGGCTAGGGAAGACTATCTAAGAGAACAAGGACAAAGGTTTAACATCTCTTCTTCCTCCACAGTCATCTATGACAAACTGTCCCCTCTGGATCCCAATCTGAGACTCTGTTTTGCTCATGAACTGTACCCAGTGCAGACCCTCAGCTGATGATGGAGGTGGTAATGTCTGACTGTGGATTTGGCCTCAAACACCTGTCTTGTTTTCCTGTTCAAATGCTGTGTCAAATTATTCGACACATTGCAAAAAGGGACAGCAAAGGTCAGGTAAATATCTTCTTAGTGATTGCGAGGATAAAACTATACTGAGCATTTAGTCCATCACAAAATATATGTTCTAGATACATTCTTTCTGAAACATTGTACAATAATGAAATTTGAAAGGCTTCTCACATATATTTTTACTAAAATATGATTTTTAGAGGTATCCTGTTTAAAAAAAAACAAACAATTTTCCTTTTAAAAAAGAAAATAATTATAAATAATTAAAGATAAAATGAACTGTTTGCTCTATGGGAATTAGGTACAACTGAATAATAACTGAAGAATAATATGCTGTACATTGGTAAAAACTATTGAACTGGGAAATATTCAAAAAGAGAAAAAATACTATGAAAGAAGAGTGAGAAACCGAATCGTAATAATTCAAAGCTGCAATTCTACATTTCTCTCAATATTGCCATGCATCTGAAGTGTTCTGCTATCAGTTGTTGCTACCATAATCAAAATGTAAATTACTTAAATCAATTAGACTCTTAGGTATAACTACAAAACACATATAAAATGCCAGTTTAGTACACTAAATGTGATAAAAGGTTTTATAATTTGTAAAGTTTTTATGGTCTTCAAATATTATCTTATAGCTGAAATCTTAAAATTAAAAGATCATGGTAGTCTAGAATGAATTTTTTAAATAAAATTTGGCAATAGAGAATATTTTAGAGTTTTTAATCCTTGCTTCACCACACCTTCTAATATTACATTTTGAGTAACAATTACATTATTTTTCATCAGATTTGTCCTCCAGTATCACTTGAACTGACAGTGAAATCTGACAATCTTATTATTGTAGGTACATAGAAGTGAGTGTTCCATAGGCAGTCCTGTGACAGCCTTGCTCCAGCTCTTGGACAGATGGACACAGCAAATGCTGCTCAGAGAGCTGTGTCTCTTTATCAGAGCTGCACTGTGTGCTCTGCAGGACTCTCAGAATGAGAATTAGTATTCTAGACCTCCAGGTACCTTTGCAGAGACAGTACTCTAAGACTGTCAAACACGACATAAATACTTAAGTAATTTTTAAAAGGAAACATTAAATGAATAATATTTGGAGAGGAAAGTGATATTTCCAAAAAGGAAAGTTCAAATAACTTTAGAAGGAGCATGTCATCACCATGTCTAGAAAGTACTTTTTCCTTGCCTGTAAATTGTACATTTACAGGGTAACTTAAAGAAAACCCTCTCAGCATCATCCAATTAAAAAAATAATTCTTCTAAGGGACATGAAGGTAGGAGGCATCTCAATTTTTGGCTGGCAGCTCAGGTTTTTTTCCCCTTTGGGTGGCTAAATCCTGTACACACCTGAGCCCCAAGTGACTTGACCAGAGTGTGTTATTTCATCAGATTAACTAACATGTGAGCACAGAATTCTGACTTTTACATTTCCAATCTATATGTTAAATGTTTTTCTGTAGGGAAAAAAAAACACCTTTTTTCTTGCCCTCCACAGAATTAAGCTTGAAATTTCTGCAAAGAATGAGCTGGATTTCCAAACAAATAATAACAATGCACAATTATTGTAACATTTTAAATTTCTGAAACAAAAGCTACCTGGCAAAATAAAAGCTGGAATATGTAAGAAACAGAATCACAGAAAGCCTTCTGGAGTAATGGACTATAAAAACCAAAAAGAAAAGTGTTTAAAGAAACAATGCACCTGAAGAACAGAATTCTAGATATTCTCTCTATACATAGTTTGTATCAATACCTACATTTAACTATCACAGAGCACTCTAGTGTATTACAACATTTATACTGTTGCTGTTATTCATATTATCATTGTTATATTATTCTGTTTACTGGCAATTTCTGAGGTAGATGGAATATATAATTTTAACTTCTTTTTCACGCCTACTCTAGTAGACTGCTGTAATATTCATTCTTCTGAGATTATCAGAGTTGTTGCCCACTAAAGGCAAGCAGGGATAGAGACAGGTGGGGAGACAGGAAGGTTGGGAGGCAGATATTTACCTTGAACAACAAAATTTACAGCCTGCCTCTCTGCTTGAGTGCGTAGCTTGTAATCCTGTGCATTGATATTGGCCAGTGGCCTTCTGCGCCCCATTATGGAAACCACGTAACCTTGCAGGATTTAAATAAAAATTACTGCTATGGGATATAGAGGGATTTAAATTAGATGTCAAAAATTCTTCTTGAAGATAATACAGATATTTGTAATTATGTGCTGCCTGAGTCAATTTAATATTTTGTCCTCTGAAAATAGTCAGAGCTTATTTAAACCTTCAATGTTTATTGTATTTTTGGTTTAAGTACTATTTAATTCAGAGAATTGGTACATATTATACAAGGAAAACTTTAGTTCTTTAAGGTTGTTAGATTTTTTTTTAGGAATGTCTACCGATAAACCAGCAAACTGTCTCTGTGGGAGATGAAACTATAAATACCTAGCAGAATTAGCTATCTATTAGCAGCCATAATTAGAGCTTTCCACATAGTGAATACTTTACTTGGGAATAGTAAAGAAAAATCAATTTGTAGAGTAATTAAATCAGTAATGAATATTTCCCAAAAATTTAAAATAGGGTTTTTTTGGGGAAAAAAGTTATCTTTTTTTTTTTCCATTTTCTTTATATAGGATTTCTGTGTCCCTTTCACAGCCAAACTTCCTCAACTCTAGTGTGGTGGGATTTTTTAGTTTAAAAAAAATATAAAAACACAGTTAAGGCTTTATGTTAGGCCTAATGACATATTTTCCTAAAAAAAAAACCTATTTGGAGGGCAAGTGAGAGGAGTTGAGATAGGAAAAGAGATGTGAGGTTCCTCTTGTCAAAATAACACACAAAACTTAGCTTATCCTCAAAAATAAACTTCTATTCTTATTTTAAGAAAAATGAAAAATCATCCATGTTAAAAATACATCTTGAAAAAATTTTTCTTTATATTTCTGATCACCTTGACTACCCATGAATTGTCCATGGATACCATGGAAATTCAGACTGACAGTTTCACGTCCTCTGCTGTGCAAGCACAAGTGGTGAGAAGACCTCTTCAAACAAAAAGTTATCACCTTATTATGGACAACATATACCCAGGCTTGTGTGAAGAGAATGAATTAATTCAGCTTTCTGTGTATTAGTGTATTTCCAGGAGTGCTAATATCAAAAACACCAGTTTTGAAACAAGAAACAGAACTATCTGGAAGTTAGTGTACTCTTTGACAAATCAGGCTCCCTAATTTAAATAATATTTTCCATGAAGAACAGTATTTAAAGATGGAATTATTTAAAAATTGTATTCTTAGGTAAAATTAGATTTGCTGTAATATTATGACTCCTCATTACTGAGCAGCATCCCCAGACAAACACCATCATTTGTGTAACAGTGGCAGAGAAGGTGCCTGGTGTCAATGATTAATCTGTAAATGCATGCCTGAATGAGGCCTTAATGTGGTCTTTTCAATATGTCAATAATTTAATAAAAAACAACAGCAGCATAATAATATATACACGAACAAATATCTTCCTCAAAATTATTCACATGCTTATCATATCTACATGGAGTATCATCCATAAAACTTAAAAAATATTAGTCAGAAGAGTGCTGCTCACCTTTGAACTTCAGATAAGTTGAGAAAAATTACCTTCTAATGAGCCCAATAGGTTGGAATGCTTTTGTTGAGAAGTTAGAATCCAAGGTGGATTAACAAGAAAAATATTAAATAGTATTGATCTGCTGTAGATTTCTAAAGCCTGTACAACCTAAACAGGTTGTTCTTCTACCATTAATGGCTAAAAATATTTGATAGGCAGGAGAGTCAAAAGGAGTAAGAAGTAATTAAACAAGTGTGCTTCGATGACTTTAGAACATTAGTCACGACATTCCTGCCTACTGAACTCATAAACCAGATTCTCTTGCAGAAGTCTGTTTATTGAAATTCATTCATTTTTAATAAAAGAATGCTAAGTTATTTTAAATATATCATAAATATATAATAAATTTGTAATGTTTTACTAGGTATGTTATATTTGGCTTAATTACAGCTAAAAATGGATGTTTGATAGCCTCACTTTTCTCGAGCAATATTAATAAACAAAGGAATGCAAATGTGTGATACAATGACAGTTCATACTTACAGTACACTTTGAGGCCTACAAAGTACAAAAAATTAATACTATCAATTTTCATAACTAGAAGTGAATTATATGTCTCTGTAATGGCACTCACCCATACAGTGATGGGTAATATATTGCAAATTTACTATTTATTTCTAAAAAATGTCTTAGTATTTCATGCCCTATTAAGAAACAAAATAATTTTGAAAGTTCTGCTAATTAGCTTTTAAAAGACAATATTTCAAGCAGCTATGTTTTCTCTTCTCAAATTAATGCACTCCTAGGATTCACTAAATATAAATGAATATATAGACTAAAAACAAATTTGGTGCAAGAAGAGTTTGCAGCTGCTGGCTCCAGAAGCACTCTGTGCACATCTGTCACTACAGCTACCACCTGAACTTCAAGAACGTAAATTCTGATTGATGCATAGAAAAAATGAGTCTAAAAAAATTGGCTGTGGAAATTGACTGAACTTCCACGGTCCAGCAGCCATGGACCCAATTTATTAGGTAGAAGATTCCTTGGGCTTTTTTTCTTTTGGAGTACATTATATGTCAAAATGATGCAGTGTAACTTGACATTAAGTGGGGTTCATTCTGAGAACAGATGTCTTATTCTGTTAGTATCTTTCTGAGAAAAGGCAGACCTAACCAGCTCCTTTTAGGGCTAAAAAGAAAAAAAAAAACAAACCTGATTCACCAAGAAAGGATATTCTGTATTTTTTTGTTGTCCTGTAACTATCTGAATTTGGGTCAAGTTGAATCTTTGTCTTCACCACTGTCACACAGTGCAGATCAGTAAACAAAATCTGGTCACAGACTTTGGATTACCTTTATTCCGGCACTGTTCAATGGTTTTCTTTGTAAATTCATGTACTTTGTTGTATTTTTGCATAAAACTCTCTATAAATTGACTAGCTTGAACAGGAGTAATTCCCAAGCAGTCAGCGAGACGTTCTTTACCTGGTGGCACAAAAATTATCTCTATTATGCAATAAAGCAGAACAGAAAACAACTACATACAATAGCACTTTCATGCATAATTAGTGGAATTACTTAATTTTACTTACCTCTGTGAAATAGGATGGATCTGATACACTAAGATCATATTGCAACAAAATAAATGTTTAACCCTGAGCTTGAATGTTTTACTGAAGTTACTGGATTAAGTATATAATTAGTAAGAAGTATATAAGAAGTATGCAATTAAGAAATTCCTAGTTATAATTTATACCTATAAGGTGGTTGAAATCTCTTTTGTTCACAGAGCAATGCTGTTGCTTTAAGTATTATTTTACCAGTTCAGTGTTGCAATCTCCAAACTTTGAAGAGCAGATAAAGACTTGAAATTAACTTTAAATAAATACAAATCTAATGAAGAGCTAAAAAAGGATGGAGATGTTTGAGTTTAGCTAGAAGTTTTAGAGTTCAGCCTGAATTTAGAAAGGATGTTTGGAGTCTGGGGCCCACAGATTTCAGTCTTAGGCTCCTCAATGTCAGTAGAAATTGGGGTCCAAGTTTTGAAATAAAAGGATTGGAACAAGAAAAAAAGCAGAAAAAGAAAAAACAGAAAAAGTGTTCCAACAGAGAGAGAAAGGAATAATAGGTTTTCAACAGGATATAGGTGCACAATATCTGTTATGCTGGATCTAAGAGCATTTATAAGAAACGGTGGAAAAAACCTGAAGATATTCCAGAGTGTGAAAATATAAATTAAGAGCTACAGTTTAAACACTTATAAATCAAACAGTTCCAGCAAAAATAAAACATACATCAACATTCATTCATTCATTCATATGAAGCTTGAAAGACAGATATATTTATGTCAGCTGCACAGCAACACAGAACCAGCACTGTCTGCAAAGAACATAAGCTGAGAGGAGACATCTCAAGGCACCAAAGGCATGGAATAGTCATTGTCACAGTAAGACTGTCAAGAAAAATTGTCTAGCACATTAAAAAGAGAGAGGATTTCAGCCATCTAAATGCCATCACTGTCAGGCTGATGTGCATTTCAGAACAATTATTGTAGCATTTTGTTCTCAGTCATGCCAGGATCTGCACTGAGCTGCAAGAACATCAGTCTAGACAAGGTGCTAGAGGAAGAAATTCACACAGACATCCAGGATGACATTTGCTGAGCTATTATAGACCTGTACTCTTTTTTTTTTTGACATCTTATTTTCTTCCTGGGTCAGCAAATGACAAATCTATTTGATAAAGCACACGTTTCTAACAGCTAAGAGACTAATGTAGCTTCCTTAGAGAACTGTAACATCTAAGTTTGTCCATGTTATCCATTTAAAGAACTATTAATATACAGAACAATTGTATAAAATACTAGGAAAATTAAAGCACAATATTAGCAAGGCCATCTGAAAAGTCCCAGGGAAATGCAGTTCCTGGGAAGCAAAAAGAGGGGAATGAACAGCCACGTAATTGTGACAGATCATGCTCCACAATGCAGGAGCACAGGCCATGTAGTGCAAAGCCCAGGATGGACTAAACCTTCTCTGAGCACTCTTCTTGAGTTATCTGTGCCAGGGTAATTACCAGCAGCAGCCTATGAGTTTCAGTGTTCTCCATTCTGCAATATCATCTTTCAAAAGTGAAAATAGCATTAGTGTTCATTTAAATACTGATAGCCTTCTGTGTCAGTCCAGGGCTTGAACATACTGCCATTGAATAGAATGAATTCCTTATTTTACAGAAGTTAAGTTGCCCATGTTTTAGTTCTACAAGAGGACTAAGGCAGAAGCAGGTGAATTTAACTGCTCCAAATCAGCCAAAAATACTTAAAGAATGTCCTGAGCTGGAAGAGACCCACAAGGATCAATTCCTGGGCCTGCACAGGACACCTCAAGAGTCACAGCATGTGCCTGAGTGTTGTCCAAATGCTTCTTGTACTCTTGTCAGGCTTGGGGCTGTGACCACTGCCCTAGGAAGCCTGTTCAGGGCCCAACCACGCCTCTGGGTGAAAACATTTTCCTAATAACCAATCTTCTTTTTCCTTTATTATCCTTCAGAATTAAAGAAAATACCTCGAAAGCATGAACCAAGTGGAACCTAAGAAAACAGAACATACAACCTAAGAAAATAAAAAGAAAATATAAAGATTACTATTTACTACATGAAAGGTTTTTATTAGCTCCTGTAAGCATAATACAGGCAAGCTCCTCAAGGAATGTTTTTGTAGTTTTCAATTCTAAGAGAAATATTATTCACACTCTTCAGTTGTATAAAAATGTCTCATTTATGAAAAGTGAGCTGTCTTTTGATGGGAGACAAACTGTGGGTGGAATTCAGTCCATCAATTTCAGGTATCTAACAATTACTTTTTGTCAGCCCAGTTTCCATCTAAGTGGTTTAATGATATAATTTCATGTCTTAATTAGGATCTGATCACACTTCTAATGAACTGGAAACTTCTTATTATCTTTGAGGTGCTTCAACTGCCCTTGTTTGAGAGAGAGGGACACAAAGCAAACAAGTAAATGGAGACACTTATATCAAGCACTGCTGCACTGAAATCTTTAGTGCCTGGCTCAGAGCAAGTGAGGGAGTGCCATTACTGTGCTTAAATGGAAACATTCAAGTTCTCTATAGATCAGTAGACAGACACAGGCTCCACTGAGCCCCAGGAACTGAGGCATTTCTGACTATATCAGAACCACAGGACATTCAACTGGTGGTGATTCAGCTGACTACATCTGGTATCTGCCTGTCCCACCTACAGAGGAAGAGATAGGAAATGTGTAGCATTTGCATGGACCAAGGGGCAGGGGTCATAATGCTGGCATTTTGTAAAATAACCCAGTGATGAAACCATTCAGGTGGGAAATGGAATATTTTATTCCAGTCTCAGCACAGACAGGTCTAAATTTACAGTGTAGGGTACCAGTGCTGGGCTTTTTTAATATAGACTTTAAACAGAGAGGTTTCAAATGCAATACAGCTTAACATAAAAACACAGGTGTGTATGCATATATACACACACACACACACACCCTGAACATAAAATAGATATTCAAGAGAGCAAAATTTGATGCACTTCTTCCCAACTGAATACCATAAATGATAAATGGAATACCCTGGCTGATTCTGCCTTTGGTTCAAGGACTCAGTGCAAAAGATGGCTTAGAAAGCATTCACAACCAGGAACTTGAGATACAGCAACAAGTGTTTCCAAGTTACATAAAGCTTGCAGCCCAGGGCTCTCATTTCCTAAATTACTTTTTCATGAACTCATGCTCTGTAGAGAAAATTAGTCAGCTGCTCACTGAAACCAATTCACAAGAGCTTCTAGGCTGATGACATACATGCATCTATCTCCACAGAAAAGGTAATTCCAGGCATGTATGGAGCATAAGGAGAGTTGGGCATCATTTAGAAACAGCAAGTAGTTTTGGAAAAATAACATCTTGACTTATCTAGGACCTGGTCAGGACTTAGGCAGAGTGGGTAACAGTGGATTTTTGCAAGTTTTCTGCAGTTGTGAAGAAATGGCAGCAAACATTAAGACTCAAAGTAAGGGTACACTTGTATACTGAAGGTGAGCAAGCACTGGCACAGGTTGCCCAGAGAGGCTGTGGAGCCTTGAAGAGCCCTTTCTCCAGCCTTGAAGATGTTGAAAATCTGGACACAGTCCTGGGCAAACAGTCCTGCTTGAACAGGGGCTGGATCTGATGACCTCCAGAGGTCCCTTCCAATCCCTGCCATTCTCTGATTCTATAAATGTGATTTAAAACAATACTGGAGTTTTTTAAAATTTAATTGCAGTTATTCTCATCTCTGTCTATATATTGAGAGAATTCAAAGTCCACTCAAAATTAGATATATGCTTCAGTTATATCAGCAGTAAATAAATACAGAATCAGACAATCTTTGTATATGGCAATGTAACTACATTAATTTCATAATTCTTATACTGAGTAGATAATTTAATAATCCTGGATAAAAAATATATATGCAATACTCTGACAAACTTTTACTCACCTTTAGAAATTCAATCTACTTATATAAATTATGAATAAAGTATAAATTTACAGTAGCTGTTTTTTTTCTAAAAATGCCTACCTGCTCCATAAACCACAGAGTAAACGATACGCTTTGCTTGCTCTCTATCAGCATGTTTCACTTGCTCACTTGGAATCCCTTTCCTAAACAAACAAACAAAGATCACACAAAGATCAGTTAAACTAAGTTGTTATCCCCACAGTACACTTACTTAAAGTCAATAATCATTTAAAAACTACAAAATTGGAAGATATGAATAGATGTACTTAAGGCCTTTTGTTGTCAGCCAGGAACGCACAACTTCTTTACAGATTTGCACACTGATAGTCCATAGTAAATTAAATTATTGATTTTAATTTTAATCTTCTCCTTTCCTTTTCAATTAAATTCTTGGTTAGGAAAAATCCTACTACCATATTACTAGTTTTTCAGATTGAGGAGAATTTAATAGTGGCTCATGAGAAAACTTAATTATTTCCAGCAGCAGCATTTCTTGAAGATGTGAGGGTCTAAAGACTCAAAGCATAGGTCTGACCTAAAGCTTGTTTAAATAAGACTATTGTCAGGGCTTCACAAATAGAAATATCCAACCTTTTTTCAACAAATGACTGATAGAAGCAAGCACTGCCTGCTCCATATGCCTCCACAATATCAAGGCTCCATAAAACAGCAGCAGTGGCTGATTCTGGACTCAAGAGTGCATCCAGATTACTCCCAGCCAAGTGTCCTCCTTCCCAGTTCCCATTCTCTCACAACTGACATAACAGTCACACAAAAATGCTGATAGATTTAGCATTGTGAAAAATGAAAAGTTATGATTTTGCAATGATCAAGTATATGCCACCTATAGCTTTCCTTATGAAAATACAGCTTCAGAAAGAATACTGAAATTATAAACAACTGAAAGCAATGAAGACTATTGATCATTTGGTTTCAGTGGAAGGGTCTTGGGGGAAATCATATGCTCATTCTCTGAAAATCATACCTATAAAAATTATATTTGAATCATGGAGATTAATTGCTATGAGAGATACTTGATGTTATCTGCATCATTTGGGAAAAAGTCTTCCCATGAAACTGTCAATCTTTTTCATGAGCCTGGTTGCATTTTTAAAACCAAAGTTTTCTATGGTTTGCTATGAAAGCTTTTTTTGTCTGAAATTTGTTGTGAAGGTTTTATCTGAGGAGCTTTAAGAAAATGGTGTATTTCTCTGCATCTTCTTCAAGGATAGTCTTTCACCACCATTAAGATATTCAAACTTACAGAAAATCAGCAGAGCCACATATTTTTGCTTGCATACCTCATACACTGATTTTAGCTAATCCTATACTCATTGCTAGTATAATTAGGCATTCTGAATGACAAACAGGCAGACATTGGATGAAATCAGATTTAAGCAAGTCTTTACAGCACTACAGATTTTTGAAGAGGAAAAATAAAACCTAATATAATTTTCAGCCTTCATTGGACAAAAAGTCTTTGGTTTTGCAGAAGCTCACATTGTTCCTTTGAATGGCACTAACTGCTCAAAGATGAAACAAAACTTTTCACTGCTCAGTTTAGTTGAGAAACAGGAGTAATTTAATAGTGTTTCCACCTGTAATGAAGACTCTTCCCACTTAGTCATTTTGCAAGTTTGAGACTCTTACAATTTACTTTCTTAGCTGTGGCAGGGCAAAAGTTCATGAATCTTTTGCATAAAGTAGGTTGAGATTCCCAGTTGTACTTGAATACAAGGACAAAGTGGCAATAGGAGCTAATAGGTACAGAATTAGGAAACAAGACATCATTAAGGATTTCCTGAAACAATCTCCAGCAGAAAGACTGCAGGAATTTCCTGAAGAACCTGGCAGGGAACTCCACAGACACTTGAGAAAGTGTCGATCCCAAGGGAAAATAGAACCTGGTAAGAGAGCAAATATCACTTGAGAACCTTTCTGACATGCAACACTGAGGCTGGGGAATGCTGAAACTGGCAAAACCCTAGAAAATGTAATACTGCTTTCCTAATACTGCACAATTTGAACTAGAGCATTGGACAAGGCAAGGAATGGGAGGACAGCAGCAGAATTTACTTGCAGATTTACTGAGGTCAGAGGCTAGAGACAACTGAGAGGCAGTGGGTACATCAGCTGCTCACTTCTTTGGAAAAGAAGGGCTAAAACACAGTGGGTGAAAACCGTGGAGACTTGTAGAAAACACAGATATTCGTCAGACCATGGTACTGAGGGAGACACAAGGTGAGACTTCCTGGGAGGGACTGGTGGCTCTAGAGAAGTTTTAGCAGTGAAAGAAAACACTAGAACTGGATTGTGTGCACAATTAGAACTGCTGCTAGAATTTTGATTATGATTTTCATTATCCAAGCTTCAGCTTGGAGGGCTGACTAGAAAAAACAGAAATAGTCTTATTGCTGTAATGATGACTGGCAGTGTCAGCAATCACAATAAAATCTTGCCTAACACAGTTATTGGTGCAGATGTACATGCATCATGTAATCATGGCAATCCAACAGTCACTTAACATTTCTGGTCTGTGGTTAGTCATGAAACACATGGCAAAAATTAAAAATTCAGGGCTTTATCTCAAATATTTCCTTTAATATAATGTTACAACCAAAATGGTCAGTCAACACTTCAAAGTGTGTCAGTGAGAAATGTGAGCACTGGACAGAGAGGCAATACATCTACCACTCTGAGCAATGGCAAATTTATGTACCACATAAAAGAATACATAATTATAAGATATGAAATTGACATATAAATCAAAACTGCTTGAGCAAACACAAGTCATTAATCATAACTATTTCTTTTCCAATAAATGCTTTTTTCTGTTTGTATTGACAATGATTGGCTTCTACTAGAGGGTCTGATTCCTTCTGCAATTCAGAGAGGCATTCCTGCAGTTTGAGACAAAGGTTGTTTATTCCTTTGAACAATAAAATTAAAGAGGAGGTGTGCAGTTTCTCAGAACTGCAGCAGCCATGCTAGAAATCCCCAGTGGGCTTTCTGCTTTATCCTGTTTCCTTCACAAACTAATTTAGGTTTGTGATAATTGATTTGTTTTAATGGGTACTGTGAGAACCTATTTCAAGATAAAACCTTTAGTTTGCCTTTGGACTCATCATGGAACAGCCATGATATTGGTAAAAGGACATTGTTATCTGCATACTTGCATAAGAAGCTTTTAGCAAGCCATGTAGTGCATGAAAATACTCCATGCTGAAGTGTGGTATATGTAACACAGATCTTCAGTGGAAATTCATTTTTTTAAAATAAATTTGAATATGATAAAGGAAGGTGAATGGGCATAAAGTAGTTGTAGCTGCTGGGCAGTGACATTGACATTGAGGCTGTGACTCCAGCTCACCCAGCACTGTCTGTGCAGCTGGAGTAAGGAGACTGTTAATGCAATGTTATAGAAATTGGTACAGAAAAAATGCTTAGGAGGAAAAAGAATTTGCTGCAGATTTTGTTGTGGAAACAGCAAAATTCCTGAAGGCCTGCAGGAAATAAATATGCAAATCTCAGTATCCTGGGAAGGAGTTAGCAGATCTAAACAATCTGGGAAGGTCTGTTAGGGCAGCAGACAACTTGCAACCAAAAAATTGTAGAATATCTAACAAACAGTGAGAGTAGAGATACACAGTCTTTGAAAAGGTGGCTCTATTAAGAACTGGACTGTGTGTCTAAAAGGGAATTGCTGCCTAATTCTGAGAGTAAAAAACATGGAGAAACAATTTTCTAGCATACAGTGCAGGCTAACATGAAATTATGATTACAAAACAAAGTGAAGATATGAAACAAAAGGAAGAATATATGATTTATTACTTTTTCAAATAAAATACTTTGAGTATTATCATAATTTCTCCAAAATTCACTATATATTTTCATTTATTAATGGGGTCTAATGGACATCTCAGAGTTTATACTGAATTAAATCTTATGAACACCAAGTTTCTTTATAGCCCCCAAAAATACAGCAATCAAATCTGTATTTTTAACAGTTTAACTGTAAACTGGAATAACACATTTAATACAGAGTAGACATCTCAATGGATTAATTTTTACCTGTACAGAATACTAAAAAACCAACATGAATTTTAGTATTCAGAAATGAGCTCACACAACATAAACACATAAAAAAAACCATTAAAGAGGCCAGAGGGCATAACGTATGAGCAATGGCAAACTAAAACCTTGAGAACAGGTAGAAATGGAGGAAATCAGTCTTAAAAGAATGCGATAAGACATTCCAGAATTTCTGGGAAACGTTGTGTGGTGACGGAAGCCAACTGTTTGTGCACAGGAAAAGGCAGAACAAACTCCTCAAACACAATAACTGGCAGGCATGAGTTGCCTTGATCTGCATTACACTCCAGCCAAGCTATGCTCACTCATAATAGCCACAAACCCTTGGCTGCTCTTTTGCATCTGCCAATTAATCCAGGTCCAAGCTGTGAATTGTTGACGTGGGAAATGAGATGGAGTGGCATTAAATTCACTTTATATGTTGTCATTAATGTCCAATAAATGAGTCAATGTATGAGTGGTACACATTTGTTCATCTGACAGCTCTTACAGCATTTTATGTTTTCATCAGTGAACTATATAAGTCTCATTTCCCATCACCTGTTGCTGTTTAATAGCAGAGGAGAGTTTTATATTCTGTAAGTTTGTGCCTGGAACTTTTGTGTTGGGATATGAAACAGGTATGGACATTTTATGTAATCAGTGAAATTAGAAAAGCCCGGTTTTACAGCAGGACCACCATTGGGTAGCTGATGTAGGAGGCAAATTCTGAAAGTTCATTTTTTCAGTTTAGCAGACCTTATACCTGAGGCAATCAGAATACATATAACAATGTATATGAGTATCCAAGACATGGAAAAAAACTGGCTACCTGTAACCCAGTTCACCCACTGCTAATGCAATGAGCAAGAATAAACAATTTTTTGAAAGCTGCTGTTCCATGACTCATGGAAAATGCTGACAAGGCTCAGGCATACTTTGTCCCAGACATCTGTAAGGTAATATGCAGAAGAGAACTTAGAATTACTTTTGCCTGGCTAATCTCTGTTACAAAATACAGAAAAGGAAGTACTTGGAAAACAGTTTCCCTGAAGACATTGTCATATCAAAATATATCACTACTTTTGTCTTGCATCAGTCAGGAGCTAGACATAAGATACATAAAGTTAGCCCCTCTTTTTTCATACAGAAATGTAAAATGTATGATTTCTATGCTTTCTATAACTATGAGGCATTTACACAACTATGTTCAAAACAAAAAGTAATGAAATTATCTGTTTTGGCATAAGAGCATGGAGACAGTAGGATGAAAAATGAAATTTTTCTAGACTGCCCAGAAGAGTGGAAATACAGCTAAGATAGTTTTCTAAATCCCTCCACAGTAAGCTGTGGACTCCCTATTTCTGCAGGTGTTCACAGCCAGGCTGGATGGACTCTGAGTATCCTGGCCTGGTGAAGGTCTCCCCTGTCCATGGCAGAGGGTTGGAACTATATAGTCTTCCAGGTCTCTCCCAACACAAACCATTGTAGGATTCTATGGAGAAAAGCATCTACAAAGACTAAAATGCAGACTAACATCTTGCCAGAAGGGAAACATCAGGTCAAGAGTAATAGAAAGATAAAACTTTCTGATGTAACCTAAGTATATATTAGTTTTTCTGTTGTATTTTTTTATCTATGTCACTTCTAAACATTTGTCATATCTGATTCAAAAGGTTATGTCAAATGCCTGTGTTTGCAATTTCATAATTACCTGGTTTGCATAAATGAGATAAAAGGTTATAGAATAATACAAAGAAACTCCTCACAGCATAGGACATCAAGATCCCTGACATTTCTTCCTCCTTACCTGAAGGGCAATACATGTATTACATATATATACACAAGTATATTTATCCCCACCCTGGCATCAGGAGAGGGAGAGCTGCTTTCCAGCAGCCACTGCACATGCTGGAGGACCTCTGGCATGGATCTTGCATGTAAATATAGGGGTCATGTAGTCATGGGTCAGAAGGGAGAGTCAAAACACACAATTCGGGAGTTTAACGTTGTGTTTTATTTAGTTCACAGTTTTTTTTAAAGCTTTTATTTGTGTTCAACTTCTTTGAATGAAAGACTACAGCTGTCAGCTTGATGTCATCCTTCCCAGACTACAGCCAACTCTAAAATATTTTGTCATTTTGTCTCTTTTCCCTTTGGGTATGACACCCTACCAAACTGTGGTTACATTTATTTTATATCTATTTAGCCCCTGAAAAATATTTATAACCCCTATAAAAAACTTTTGCAAGAATCCAGAAGCCTTTAGTATTTTAAAACTTCTTCCAGTAGTTAATCATAAAATAATTTATTTTGTGAGAGTAGCCTCTATAATCCACTGCATGAAGATTTATTTCATTAGTCCTCAACCTCCTTTTAAAGAGCATGGTATCTAACTTTCATGTATTTTAAGGAAGATAAAGACATGACTTTGCAGTTTGCTATGAGGGTCAAAAGTCTTCTGTTGTTACATTTTAAAGTAGCAGGGAACCAGATAAAGCAATTGCAACAAGATTATGCCATAAATTATAGCTATCATCAGTAACAACTTGCTGAGAGATTAATTTGGGACTGAAGTGATCCATTATCTTTATTAGGATATTTATTGGCATGTTGCTGTTTCAGGTATCAGATACTAAAGAGATAAATTAGATAGCACTTATTTTCATTGTTCTTCATTAGAAAAAGGCCATTTACAAGATTTTTCTGCAAAAATGCACAGTTCTGAACATATGTCAGCTGGAACAGAAAGTCCCTGACACTGACATAGGTACTTGAAAGAGCACACCTTACCCTGTAACCTTCACCTTGCCTCTCCTTAACCCCAATAGGAAAAAAAGGAAAAAGGGCTTTCACCTCACATAGCCATTGTATTTTTTATTTCCGAGGCATGAGAATAGTCTTATTTTAGGGTCTCTGGGTCTTTGAGTATAGAAGAAAAGGAAGTCAGGGTAGCTAACTCCCCACATCAGATGCTGGTGTGAGCTTTGACAGTGATGGGCATCACTGAAAGAACCAATAAATGTTAATGGATTAAGAGGTCTATGCAAACTGGGATGGCATAAAATTTCTCAGAAGCCATTTGTATAAAACAATAGGGATCAAATGCAAATTAATGCCCTTGGAATTCTTTCTTTACTTATCACAAATCACTTTTCAAGCTTTCCTTCAAGCGGCTTCAAATAGTTAAGACAGAACAGCAGCCATTCTGGGACATGACACAGGCAGCTGCAGCAAAGCATCAAATAATTACACATCTTGGACCTGTCAAAAGTCTCAGAGAAACAGAGGGACCTTCAGAGCAGCCGTTAGCTAAATACCAGAGAAGTGAAACAAAGAACAGAGTTTTTAATATATAATCAAAAGATGATGCAATGCCATCTCAGATATTACACAGAACAAAACATAGAGCTACCATATTGTTCCAACAATGTACAGTTTCTTCAGGGAGGGGAAGAGAGGAGATATCACATTACATCAAAATATATCCACACAATACAGAAAAAAAAAAAAAAAAAAGACAGACTTGGAAATATCTTGGCCAGGCAATCAAAAAAGGAAGAAATCAGTCATTCTATGTATAAGGGTCTTGAACAAATTCTGCAGAGAGGGATAAGAAACTTCCTATCCCATCTTTTTCAATCTTCTCTATAAACATCTCTTGCAGCTTAAATTTCTGGTATGCCCTGGGTCAACACAGAACTAAAGGCAAAAGTAAAAGTGAAGAATGAATTGCTGTGACATTCTTGATTTTATCAAAATTTAGCTTGACACTCGAGCTGAAGTTGAGTGAAATGAAGTAAACGGAAATATTTTACTGAGCTCTGGAGTGTGCTCATAAAACAGAGCATTTTATCAGTCACTCTAGAAGGACATGACTACTTGGAGATAAGAGTTTCATACACAACAAAACCTTTATATGAAAATAGCAAAGCCAAAATTTATCAGACACCACAAAACAACTAGAACTATCCAGCCCCCTCAGACCTTGCTTTCTTCTCTAGTTTCTGTTTTAGTTGTGGTGGTGGCAATTGTAAAACTTTATTTTTCATTTACTCTAGATGGCTAAGAAAGCATTTAATGTGCGATAATAATAAGCTCTCAACGTGACCTGAGTCTGTTTAAACTTCTAGTTAACTGCTGATTTATTTAAAGCTTCTAAAAACAAAAGTCATTATGCTTCCTGAAGAATTTATTCCCTCTGCTTTATCTACCAGTCTAAACTAAAGCCACAGCTGCACTTCTACAAGGCAGTGTAAAGTACAAGGTGAAATTTCCACAGGTTGTCATATAGACTGAGTGCAAAGTAAGACAAGTGTTAAATTTCATTAATATCAACTATTGCAAATGAGCTTTCAAAACATGTAGAAATCTGTTTGCTGCAGAAGTAGCACTGTTAAAATACTGCACACCAACACCCATGAGGTGTTGAAATCGGAGATTAAAACATTTTAAAACTCTGATTCTGAGAAGGCAAACTGAACATCTTCCCTTTTACCACATACAGCAGCTGCAGGAGCTGAAAGTGGTACAGCCTCACTCACAACTTTTTTGCCAAACAAGTTACTAAATACCAGATTCATAATGAGAAGTACCTGTACATAGTACCTGTCCCTGAATATGTGACTTGATTTGAAAGGGCATGCCTTCCCACTCAAACTCAAATTGTGTCACTCTTAACAGCATATAAGAAACAAATTACTGATTTCACACTTTTTATCAGTATCACTCTAAATAAAGGGACAAGCTGAGAGATATTTTAGCTGTTGATCAAAATAGAAATTATATATATACTGCAAAAAATGCTTCTTTAGAATCTGTTTCACCAAAGGAAAGTAAATAGAAGCCTTGAAACTAACTAAGAATTGTAACAGGATTATAAAACCAACCAAGTAAAAGATGATGAAAGAAATGTTATATTAAACCTTAGTCGGTATCCTAGCAGGCAGCACTGAACTTCAGACCTCCTGATTTACAGTGAACAATACAGGCTGAGTTACAGAACGAAACTTCAGAGCTGAAGGATCACAATAGTCATACACTTCTAAAGAAAGACTTCAGCAGAGATGCTCAGTTACACTTATTTAAGGGGGCTGCCATGTAACACACAGGAAAACTTCTCTCAACTCTCTTCAAAGGATTCTAGAAGTAACCCTAAATAGTCCCCAGTAAAGAGTAAATATGATTGTAACTTGTCTTAATGCTGCAAAAGATTCACCATTTTATATCTGTTCCGTGGCATGGAATGTCTCTTCATTGCAACTCCAAAAACAAAGATTTTGCTATTTTGCAAATGGATGAAGTGAAATTAATTAACTCAAATTAATTTCAGACTTGATATTAAGTTCATAAAATGGGGAAAAATGAATGATCCCAAGAGACCTCATGTCCTAGAAGATTAGAAGTGTATGAAATAGCCTGGATTATCTAAAAAACTGTTAGACAAATATGAGGCTCTAAGAACCCTAAACTGGTATAGCTCATTATTTACATAAAGAACAAAACTAAAAGAGCTCTGCCAGGGGTAAAGGGAGCTGTGTAACCCTGTGGCTGCATCTTGTAACTCTACGTCTGCTAAAGGGGACAGGAGGAGAGCTAAAGCTCTTCCTGTTTCCTTAGTAAAAATCCACCTGGACAAGCATGATTATTTAATTATTCCTTAATCACCTAACAAACACACAGGTGACATCTCTTGATTAACAATTACTCTGTTCAAGCTCATTGATAACATTTTCATAAAATTAATATAGAAGGACAAATATTCATATCTGTTTAAGAACTATTCAGCTGCAGATGTGGTGTTCACTTCCCAAAAAAAATTTAAATTATCCCTGATTAACTGGCCTTTGCTCTTGCTATTTGACTAGGCAGCCTAACTGAATTCCATATCTGCTATACCATACAGTTATATGAATTAACCTGAAAAAATACTATTTTGTGGATGATTAATCTTTAATCTATTTAATACAAAGAATATATTTGAAATAAATGGATATGGGCAGCTGTATATATATTTAGCCTACCACCAATCATTTGTGCATACTTGACCTTATCTTTTTCAAACAGACCATGTTATCTTTTTGTATTATTCAGCCCGTGAAGACTTATTTTGATTAATTTCAGGAATATCCAAAATACCTCTGCTTATTTCCTGTGTTCTTCAGAACACAGCAGGGTATCAGCAGATAGAGCTATTGTCAGGAAGTAACCTGTATTGCCAAGAGGCTGGAAAAACAAGAGTCCCTATTTTGTCACAGTTCCTACCAGACCAACTGCCAGTATGAAACAGTTTGGGTCATCTGGCCATCACTGGGCATAATCAGCTCTGTGAGCCCCCTGGTTTGCAGGTGGTAAAGAAATAAAATTCCATGCTTCCTGCAGGAAGACATTCTGCAAAGAACAAACTAAACCCTTCTGCACTGTCATCTTTTTATTCAAGAATGGCTAAACTTATTTAAAAAAAAAAAAGACAACCCAAAAACATAACAAAAAGCCTTTTCTCCTTTCAACATGTTAATTACAAGTAGTTCTGTGCTTTGCTTCTCTCTAGGCTTTTTCTTAAGTAATTTCCAAAACCAGCATGTCAGTCTCTAACAAAACAGTTCAGAACAGATATCACCATGATACCACAGAAATACCAGCTGAGGAGTGATGGACTTTCATGTTTAGAACATTTTATAAACAGTCTGCAGTTCCCAAGGTTATTTAAAATGAAGTGTTCAAGTTCCTCTGATTGTGGCATGGATAGTATAATCTAAAGACCCTCCCATGTCTTAAAAGCATCAGCCAACCAAGCAAAAACAGACAAAAATGTTTTTCAAAATGATTAGTGGTAAAGAATTTATAAATCCCTTAGAATTCCCGAATAATTACACACTTCTTTATTTAGATATAAACTGCCATGGCTACAAAGACATAACGAGATATGTCCTCTGAAAGCCACACAGACTCAGGTGAACAATTATTATGTCCAGTACTTACTAGAAGGTAAATTCAATACCTGGAAGAAGCACAGGTATTCATGCTGCTCTCCATCACCACACAAAAGAAAGCACTAATAGCATGAATATGAGGGAACAGATGACAGATGAGAGAGAAGAGAATATTTTGTGGTTTGGATTTTATAAAACTCAGATCTCAGTGTGAAACAGGAGCAACTAGACCACTATTAAATTCTCCAGGCTTCTTTCAAACACTGCCATGAGTGTAAGCATTGCACACAACTGCCACAAATCATCCTTTCATTGGTATAATCAGAGCAAATATCACCCTTAAAGAGTATGCACTAACTACCTTGTTACTTTAATTCCCCGTCAGTACTTACTGTGTACAGGTTAAATTACAGTTCAGAGGTAGAAACTGATACTTTAAAGAGGATGCCCATTTTCATACTGGAATGGCAGCAGTTATCAGATCAGCAGTTACCTTTTAATACACAACACATCTGTATACTGATCAGTATTAGACCTATTCCTCTACTATACAGTAAGATGTAAGCATTTTTAATAGAGATTATTTAAATTTCTCTACTCTCCTATTGTTTTAGCAGCTAGAATTTAAGGAAAACTCACTACATACAGGCAACCTTTTTGTATGTTCTCTGATTTCTGTATTGAAAAAGAATTAGAGTACAACTGTTTAACAATGTTATCTATCAAGGGCATTTTTCTGAGGCATAGACCAACGTGGGTATCATCACACTGGATCTACAGACAATCTATAGCACAGAATACATGACAGAAAATACCCAGGTAATTTATCATAGGAAAGTTTGTGCACAGAGACAATTACCTTTCTGCTCTCACAAAATTAAAAATTCACTGTTTATAGCAGTAATAAATTCATGCTTTCAAGTAGATCATACTGTAAGCAACTTATTAAATATCTTTGTTAATTTCTCCCCTTCTCAAATAGCAAATATCATCTAAAGAAAAGGGATTATTAACCATGGGAAGATAACAGTAAACCAATACAAACAATCTAGAAATATTATTAAATCTCAGAGAAGTAACATGGTCAAGAGAATGTTCTTTGTTTCATATGCTAGTATTATCCCTAGAGACTGTAAATCACCTGGGTATTCCTTTTCCTACATTTCTGGATACAGGAGTATTGGACTTTCACTTAATACACTTGCAACAAATCCACTTACAGGGTCTTTTCCTCTGAACCTCTTGGTTCATGAGGATATAGAGTCTACATGTTTTACTATCTTAGTTCATAGTTATAATTTAGAAAGAGCAAAATTGTCTCATAAATATCCTAGGCCATTTATGACAGACACATCAGTGTTCTATTTCAGGCTTGAGAACATAAAACATAAACATAAATATACTTGGCAGATATTAGGAATATCTGTAGCAAATACTGGATCACAGTGACAACATCTTCAAGCTCTAATTGACTAAGCCTATTCAGAGCCATAAATAACAGAGTTGCATTTGTATGGCTGGGCTACCCTCAGAACCCTTCACAGAGGGCAGCACTGCGCTCTGCAGGATGCAGCTGAACTTGTCACTACTGGGGATCTCCAGTTGTCTGAGACAGACAAGGAGAAGACAAACAGAAACAAAGGAAAGGACTTACCCAAATATTTTAAGTATGGATGAATGCTCCAATCATAGAACTCTGAAGCAGTACTATCCCAATTCAAAAATGCACTCAAGCAGGAAAGTAGGCAGAAGTCAGACAGGATGAAACCCCTATATGAAACACATCATACTATGATGTGTTTAAGTGTTTAGCTAAATGAAGATACTTTTCCTGGTTTTTGCCTCAATGTTGTCAATATATATACACTATGATGGAGGAACAGCAACCTACTGAGAAAGGTGACAAAAGAACAGTTTGAAAGAGACAGGTAATCATTTCAGCCCGAATTACTAAATTTTGCAAAGTGCAGATTACCTAAAAGACTAAACTTATTTTTCAGCATCTATTTTTGAAAGTGATTTTAAGATACACATATCAACGCCATTTTAAACACAATTACTTATTTTTCATCTAAAGAAGTGAGAGAAAGTTCATGCTGAGGTTTGCTGTCATTGTGATATCTAATGACAGTTAGGTCTCTTGGCTGGTCAGACAGCTGCCAGGACAGCTCTCGTCAGCTTCAGCACTGGGATGATGATTTGGATTTAAAAGGATTATGACTGTCATAGGGCATCAAGGCAACATAACACAAGGTGAACTTGCAGGTAGCTAGAATCCATTATATCATGAATTTTTAAAAGTTTAGGCAAGCCTTGAACCTTTGCCGTGTATTCAGTGCGTCATTAACGTAATGCACTCTTGGTGGTGTTGCAATAACAGGTGCTGACCTGTATTTAAGGATTTTTCTTTCTAGTGAGAGGACTTGCTGTAAGATAATTTTGGCAATACTGTATGATCATCATCACAGCACAACAGGAGGAAGAGCACTAACTATCATCTTAGACCTAGCTGGGGTAACTATGTTAGATGACCAGAAAATATACTGGCTATACAAAGCAGAGATGAGCAAGCTGGTCTAGGGGAGGATGTCCCTGCCCATAGCAAGGGGATGGACTAGACAATCTTTAAAGGACTCATCCAACACAAACCATTCTGTGGTTCTGTGGAAGTTAACTGCAGCTTCTGATAGTTTTAGGTGAATAGCCACTTCAAAACAGTTCTGCCAAAGAGGATACACAATACTTCAAAAACACTCTACAGCAAGCAGTGTCTCCAGCAAACAGCTGAGCACAGTGAAGGGAAGCACAGAGTGCTGGAGATGAGTTACTCCTGAAATGAGCTGTCTCTGCAAGCTCACCAGAGCAGCACAAGATCCCAGCCCAGCCTGGCGGGAGCCCCGACTCTCACTGGGGTTGGTGGTTTGGGTTGTGTGCTGCACATGACTGAATTTCAGCTTGGATGCCAATACCTCCACTCAGCCCTTTACTGCCATGTACAGACACTCTGGGCTGACACACACTTACACACCTCTACCTGCTCTGCTGAGCGGGGCAAAGATTCCATACAAACTATGTTTAGCAGAAACATGGATCCAACGGGGTTCCAAGAGAGATGCTTCTCTAAGGCACCAGAGATAGGCTGAGTCACAGCACAGAGTACCTGACCAAATTGTGAAAGGAAAGCTTTTGTACATAAGAGATCTTAATTTAATCAGGAACTCATAGAGTTCACCTCTTTGTAGAAACTGCCCAACCCTGTTTATTTCCTGCCAAATGCTATAAAAAGCCTGTGGAAGTTTTTTTAAAGGTTGGATTTCAGATTGAAGGCTTTAGTCTGAAGGGCAGCTAAGGAATGGAGTTATGTTTCAGTGAAGAAGCCATTAATTTTAGAAAAAATAAGTGAATAAACTGATACAAAACTTGGCTGGACTCTGTAGTGTGGCTCAGATTTCTATCCAATAATGTATTCCTTTCTATTTATGATTTAATATTTATCAATCTAAGAATTTTTAGATACAGAAAACCTGATAAAAGATACCACCTGACATGCATTCAGAAGCTGATATGCTACTAGATACTAACATTAACTTAATTTTTTGTCCTTGGAGAGGGAGCTTCAGAAGCTAATCCATTCTTTATAGATCGTGTAGAGAAAAAAGCCCTTTTTTTTGTAAAAAATATATTAGGAAAGATTTTCAAATAGTAACAACATGCAATTCCTTCAAACAGAAAAAAACTTTTGCTATGCCCGTTGGTGTATCAGTTGCACAGATTTTAAAGGATTAAGACCCAGAGAAAACCAGATGACCAAGAAGAGATAAAAGATTTGTTGTTTATTTTGTTCTTCTCATAACTGATTCTAATACCAGTCAGTAGAATCAACTACAATAAAGTCAATTGACTAATTTTTGGCCCTAAAGATTTTATTTATCAATAGCAGAATATGACAGATGAATAAATATCTGGAATGAGAAAGCACTTGTGAAGCCTGTAATTTTTATATCTTCTCTTTGGTGCCAGAGAAATTAAGGACAACATTCAAAAATCCAAGATGAGTTCAGTAGGAACTGACCCAACAGGAGGAATTCAATTTTTTAGAATAAATACAGATGTCTACATTTAAGCTGGCCACCCCAGACCTACTTTGTTCTCAACGGTGAGAAGGCAACACTTTTATTGTGTGTCTGATCCTATTACACAGGACATATTAGCAGTCAGCCAAATGAATCCCTCCAAGTATGTGACAGATGTCCAAGGTTAGATGAGATTAAACACACCCTTTGTGTTTCTGTAATTCATATATCACCTAATAGATTCAGTAGAAAGTTCTTCCAAGCATTAGCTTTACTGAAGCTTGCGAGTAGAGTCAGCAGAATCATTATGTAATGATTTTGTAGACACTCCATGACAATTCTGTTTGATAAAAATATTTGCCTGTAATATTTCATTAAATTTAAAGTTATCATGTGGCAACTTCAAGAGGTTGATGGCTGCCAAGAGCCGTGAGATTGCTGAATAGAATGGTATTTCTGGAGCCAAGCCCAGAGCTGAGACAAAATTTGACTCATCTTCATGCATACATTTCCAATAAATCAACTAAAATAAGGATTTAACTCCATCATGAGGTTCTAGCGGTATCATGTTGGAGCTAAGAATTGATTACAGTATCAAGAGAAGCTTCTAAGGATCTCTAAAAGAAAGGTGATCTGTCCATAGATATATTCATTGGAATGTTTGTGGTCTGGAGTTCTGTTCTCTCAGAATGCACATGTCTCAAGCACTGATGTGCTGGTAGCAGAATAAATATAATGTGAGCTCCATTTTGTTTCTTTGTACAAATTCAGAGCATATGAATGAATATGGCCCAGCCCTGGATGTGTTCATGGCCACATGTGGATGTGTTGGATGGGGCTTGGAGCAACTTGAGATAGAGGAAGGTGTCCCTGCCTGTAGAAGGGGGACTGGAACCTGATGGCCTTTAAGGTCCCTTCCCACCAAAACCATTCTAGGATTCTAAAATTATGTGAACTACGGAAGTGTGTAGGAAATACCATGTTTGGGAAGATTATGCCTGCAAAAATTTAGAAACCGTAGGATGAGAATCGAGCTCAATCAATCATAGGTATTTTTGCTTCATTTTCAGCTAACAATCTTTCAACTAAAATGGGATGAAAAGATAAAAGAGGTGGAGAAAAAGAGAAAATAAGCAAACTGCATAATATTTACATGAACTTCAGTCTGTTCAGAGCTTTATGCTACAGCATTTTATTCAATCTTTTCCTGACCTATCTGTTGAAACCACAAGTTTCTTGACATCTGTCCTGTCACTTAATGAGTGCTCTGCACTTTTAAGTACAATGGAGTCCCAGTCTCAAGTGAGGTTTTTAGGCATCACCATGATATAAACAACAATATAAAATACCTTCAACAGCTAAGTGACTAATATTCTTTTTTTGATAGTTCATCTTTTAATTGGCATACTGAAGACATTAGTAAATAATTATATAGATATGGAGATTTAAAAAAAATCTATATTTTTTTTAATGACTGGAGTAGGACTTTTTCCAAATCATTCCAGAATATGGAAGCACTAAACCCTATTAGTTCAAAAGAAATCATATAAGCTCTAGTCTCTTAAATATATGTAATTTGAGTCCAATACTTCTATTGCATATCTAAATAAATTTCAACAATGCTTGTACTTTTACTGAGAAAAGCTATTCTATGTTTTTTTCAGATGGATAACTTCTCTACCTGCTGCTCTGGATTTTTTAAAAGAATTGGTTAAAATAATACAAGGAGAAAGTATCAGCAACCACTGTTCACAATATATCATTGCCACAAGGCTCATATTGGCCAGTTGGATTGCAGCATTTTGATATGTGGAGAAGGCTCAGAAAGACAGAAGGGAATTCATAGTATTAAAATCATAGGAACAATAGATACTGAAACAAAATACTGTCTTTTGTTATCATTATGCAGTAATACAATAGCTTAGATTATTCTTACTATTTTGTCTAACTACTATTAAAATATGCAACATTCAATCTTACCACTGAGAAGCCAGTGTAGTAAAGATATCAGTGACTTCAGGTTCTTGAAACAGTTTCAGAAGTTCTGGCTCAGATGATAAGTCAGCAAGGATCCTTAACTCAATATGTGAAAAGTCTAGAAAACAGTGTTAAAATGCATCTATTGCTCTAAAATTAAAACATATTGCTCTAAAATGAAAACATTTTAACCAGACTATCACAAATTAAAATGTAAGCCTGGAGTATTCAGTATTTTTTTCATGCTTAAAAAAGGCAGATGCCTGTAAGAAGCTCATCCTGAAGATGCTGTATTCCAGCTATGGATCACAAAGTGTCTCAATCCTTCATTATCTCCATGTGTCAATTAATCTTATTAGCTCTGTTTCTCCTCACAAGGCTTAAACAGCATTCACTTCCGAAGCATAATAAGGAACACACACCATATAACAATATTAATTGTTACTAAGGGATTTGACAGCCTTGTAAAATATGTCATCCAAAGGAGAGGGGAAAAAGACATGACAGAACTGTGAATATTAATATGCATGAGAATAATAATTAATTCTCTTACCTGCTGCTAAAAATGTACATCCTTTTTTTGAAACAAACAATGTTCTTGGGGAAATAGTTATTATGTCCTCTTCTTTTCCTAGAGAGGAGATACTCATTTAAATCCCAAACACCAGTTCAAAAATACTGTGCTGCAAACCACAGGTCTTATACCAAATACACAGCTACCACAGAAATGGCAGTGTAAGCAAACTAGCAGAGCACCAACTGCCAGCACCACAATTATTTCACTATATCAGTCATGTACAACTTCACCTCCACCATCCTTGCAGTACTGCTCACTTCCCTTCTCAAATCCAAACCCCTTCTTAAACACAAGCTATCAAGTAAATACAATAACTAACATTATTCACAGATCACTCAATTAAGGGTACATTCATAAAGAAGGGTCTATAAAAATAAGTAAAAATATCTATTTTTCCATCTTTGAACATGCTGCAGCAATGTGTTAATAACCAAATTCTGAGTTACAGAGATGGTAGGGGAATATAATATTGAGAACATAGAGCTGTCACAGGCATCCAAATTGTAATGACAGAAATCCCCAGTAATATAATGAAACACTAACACAAGGTACTAGATACTGAATGCATCTAGGGAATATCACTTGATATAGTGTAGGGAGGGATGGTGGTTTGACATGCAACAGAATCTGGTCAGCATAGAAGTGAAGAAAATAGAAAAAAAATGTGTCCTGATACAGGAAAAACTTAGAAATACATTTTTGAGAAGCATGTAAGATGATTAAGAAAATCCCCAGCTTGTAGCACAAGTTTCATGTGCTACAGTTATGTCCAGCACCTCAGGTTTATGCTGCCCCTACTGACACAGTTCTTTATAACAAGTTTTTAAAAATGCTTATAAAAATGATTCATGTAGATAAAATAAAACTGCTGTCAAAATTTTACATTATTTTCCCTAGCCTCCTGTTTAATGACCTGTATTATTTCCAACACAGGGAGTTGTTGGAAAGGCAAAGCTTGCCCTTAGCAGAGAAACATTGAGCAGCACTGCCCAGCTGTGGCTGCAGGCATTAGAGGAGGAGAATCTGTGTTCCAAAATCTCTCTCATATTTGAGTCTGCTACTGTGGGTTTCTGTCTTTATCATTTGGCTCAAGCTTTTCTAGACTTCACATTGATTCTCTCTGAACTATCTGCCTTTAAATACACATCTGTTATCAAAAACAACACATCTGACTAACTACTGGTGTTTAGTTGTGAGTATGATTAAAATGGCCCAGCTTAAACATTGACTCAGGCAAAGCCTTATGAGCTGAATGCATACAAAATCATCCCTAGGATATTTAAGGTATTTAAGATGCATAATTTCATTTGGAAAAAGTGAGGGAAACAAAAAAAAAAATCTAAAAGCTTGTAACTATTTAAATCAGTGCTGAAAAACCAAATATCTTTTTCAGGAACAATCAGAAAAAGTAATTGGCTTAAATGCTAATGTATAACAAAGCATTGATCATCTGATATTTAATGCTGGACCTATCAGTTTGTTTCAATATATAATCCCACACAATAATTAGATAAAACTGCCTTTTCATCTTAATAAAAACACAGTTTACCTTTTATGTACTGTTTCTTTGCAATTGTAACTGGATGTTTAGAGATACCTTGAATGTTCTACAAACAGGAAGAATAAAAAATGCTTAATAAGTTTACAAAAATATGTTTAGGAACAGTTTATTACCAGCATTAGTGATACTAGTGCCAACAAGTCCTTCCCATAGAATAAGAAAGATTAACCACTTTGCCTTCCAAAGGAATCTTCACGCTCTGTAGCTGCATACACTTTTGAATATTTGCTATTAAATGAAAAGTGGAAGATTCTAAGAACAATTACTCACTTCTGGACATTTTAAAGACTAATCTCTGGATGCACCATAGAAGGTAATTAGTAATCCAATTAAAAATAATTTTCTTCTTGTTTTAACCTGTGTCTTTTAGTTATATTGCATTAATTCTGAGAAAAGAGTACATGTGAATCTTGCCTGGAGGCTAAAGAAACTGAATATTCTTCAGCCTCTTGGATTTTTTTGTAGTATCTATTCCTACTTTTTTGAAATGTATTATAAAATAAATAAGGAAGCTTTTATAGTCTACAGCACATCAGTCCAGATTAAAAACTAGAGCTAATTTTATCAACCAACAGGCAGCAATTTTTTTTTTTCAAGATCTGGGTTCATACACCTCCAGTAAAGCAAAGATGCACAAGAAAACTCCTTTCTGTTATTTTGTGTCATTATGCGTCTTTATCTAGAAAAGCAACATATGACAAGAGAATGTGTATCAAGCTCTGATTTTGTCATTCCATGTAATTAATTTGCAAGTGGTTCAGGAATTAGAGGAACATACTAATATTATGCAATACTGGAAGTTCACAGAGTGGGAATAGTGCTATATAATTTCCAAATCAGAAGGATCATTTTCTATGCAATTTTCAACTCAAAATTGTTATTTTAAACTTAAGAGGGATGTAATCAGACAGCAAAAGCTATTGAAATCTAAAGCAGAAGCAAAAGAACAAAACCCTCACACCACAACAGCACCATTCCTAATATTAGTACCACTCTTAAAGATGTACAATTAAATGTATTCAAGTTGAACACCTGCCACAGCACCCTACAGAGAGAGATAGGAAACTACCACTACTAATAGAGAATATTGTCACAGCATGGGTAAAAAGTAGCTACACGGCTCTCAGTCCATCAATACCCAGAAGAAACACTTGCCAACTGGAATATTTTCTTCTTTAGCTTCTAGAAACATCTAAAAACACAGTTGTGGCAATGCTTACGGTAATGCATATTTTAAAATCATTTTTTGAAGTGGTTATTTAATCTGTACACAAAACTAACACTCCCATTGGCAACTATTGATTTCCACTGATAAGCTGAGGAGAACTAGTGCTCATTAATATGAATAATATGCAATCTAAGTGGACATGGGATCTAGTAAATCCTCAGAAATTCAGAAAATTTAGTCCTTTATTAGGTACCTGGACATGAATGAATGTGGGAGCCTAATTTTAAACACATTAAAAATGCATTTTAATTCTGACTTATGGAACCATTCTAAGAGAGGATGGAGAGGGGCTTTTCATTCAAATCTACACTGGTATTGTGACATGTACTTAATCAGGTAATTTGCAGCACAGGTTAAAATTGTTTATAGTTACTATCACCGATATTTTTCTTGTCTCATTAGCTTCAAAATCCTGAATGAATTAAAAAAAAAAGTATTTCATAATCTATCAACAATGTAAAAATCAATCTCTACATTGCTATCTTGTTTTCATTGAGAGCACATGAACAAAGTCTACTTTCAACTCAATTTTTAAAGTGTTATTAATAATTCTGGAAAACACCAGCAAGTAATTACAAGTGCAAAATGTCTTTTCACTTGTAAATTAGTTAGCAGCTCATAATTTGACTAGATCTTCAGAAAAGAGGTAACTCAAGAAACATGAGAGTTGCAATGTTCATCTTTATGCCATTGGAATAGGTTAGCACATCCCTCTCATCTAATTTTAGATTAATTTTAGGCAAGTTGCTGGTTTAAACAAGCTGTGTAGAATCCCTCTACAGCCAGTAAAGACAGGAATCTCCAGTGGATAGTTCAACCTATCTGTATAAGAACATACTTACAAGTTGTCCTAAGGCTCCCCTGGAGGTGTATCCTAAGATTTAGATCAAATTTTATGTGAAAAATTTACTCCAGGTATTTAAAGGACTAGAGAGATAAGGAGGCAATCTCACAAGAGTCTTCCAAAGATCCAGTTTTCCTCTGCTTGAGTCAGGTGACTGCTTTACTGTATCAAAAATGAAAAATTAATGTACTTGGGCACATGATCACCACCACTTTGGGCTACATAATATAGCCTGTAGTTTTGTTTTTATGTGTATATTTCAAGTCTTTCTGCAAAACTTTCACAGATCCAATCTGAGATGTGAATGTTACCCTTCTTGTTAGAAAAGGATATCCACACCTTGTTAGAACTTACAGAGAAACAAAATTGTCCTGTCTGAAAAATCATGGTCCAACAGACTAGGAGTGCTTGAAACTGTGTGGTGGAAAAGCTGGTTGTGGAAGTTAACTATTATAATACCTCTCTTCATTGTTTGAGTGAGGGTAAAAAAAAAAAAGGCTAAGCTATTCTAGTAGATAATTAACAAGAAAATCCTAGCATTATTTTTTAAAAAATTAAAAACATATAAAAACAATACTGTAATACAAAATTAGCTTCCAGGGGTTCCAACTGATAGAAGGACAGAAAAAGCCAAAATCCCAGCTTCAATATGTCTGAAAGGCTGTGATGGTCAGGGGAGGTTTCTGAAGAAAGCAGCTGTCACTCTTATCTTCCATGAGGACAAGAAGGAAGATGCAGAAAAGTACAGGCCAATGAGCTTCTCCTCAGTTCCCAGGAAATGATGGCACAAATAAACCTAGAAAACATCTGCAAACATATTAAAGTCAAGTAGATGATCTGGGGTAGTCACCATGGATTTAGAATGGGGAAATCATGTTTAACCAACGACAGCCTTGTGCAATGCAGTAAGCAGCTCTGTGATGCAAGGAGAGCAGCAGATGTTGTTTACCTTGACTCCAGCAAGGCTTTCAAAACACTCACTCATAAAAGCCTCAGAAAAGCTGCTGAAGTACAAGTTAGATAAGTGGACAGAGAGGTGGACTGAAACCCAGCTGAACTGTGGGTCCAAAGGGCTTTGGTGAGGGGCACAAAGACCAGCTCAAGGTCAGTCACTACTGGAGCAGCCCAGGGGCAAATAAGGCCCAACAGCCCCATCTGTGACCTGGATAACAGGACTGATGCAACCTCAGCAAGATGGCAATCCAAAACCCTGAGCAGAGCTTGACATGTCAATGAGTGATCCAGGGGGGCCTCAGGCATCTGGAGAAACGAGCTGTCAGGATCCCACAGGGATCACAGGCTGCAAAGCAGCTCTGCAGAACACGACCTGTGGATCATGGTGAAGAACAAGCTGAACATGAGCCAGCAATGAGCCTTTGTACTCAGGAAGGCCAACAGCATCCTGGGCTGCATCAGGAAGAACATCACCAGCAGGCCAAAAGACTGATCCTTGTCCTCTCCTCAGGATGCCTGAGGGAGCACGTAAAGATGAAGCCAGGTTCTTCTCACTGATGCCCAATGACAGGACAAGAGGTGACAATCAGAAACCATTACAGGAAATTCCACTTGAATATAAGAAAAACTTCTGCTTTGTCAGTAGTCAAACACTGGAACAGGCTACCCAGAGAAGTTCCAAAACCTCTACCCTTGGAGATATTCAAATCCTCAGTAACAATCTCCAGCAGTCCCAGCAAGGAGGCTCAGAACTGGTGGAGTCTGGCTGTCTCTCTTAAAGTCTCACAAACACACCTTCAAGCCTTGATAAAAAATGCTCTAATCCAGAAGGAAAGTAACTATATGCAAGGATAGTAGAATTGTCAATGAAACAATACCTAATCACAATCAAACAAGCAGTTTCCCAGTTTTATGAGTTTCTTCTCAGTCAGTTAAACTCTGCTGAGCTTCCTGTTTCTGGTATCCAAAATTCTAAATCTTCATTTGCCACTGATCTTGTCATTCCTTCCTAGATTAAAACCAGTATACTATTTCAGTTCTTTCCAAGGACTACAGTATATATACATATATTGGATAATTTACTTTTGAGGTCAGTGTATTGTGTGATTTCACCTAATCACAGAGGCTGGTGGTGCACTTTAATTATTTCTTACTCTACATCAAGTAAGGTTGTTATTCATATTTCCTATATTCTGATTCCCCTTTCAGTTTTTTTTTTTATGGATTCAGCTAACCCCTACATCTCTCTTCCTCCCCATTTACATGATTACTAGCATAAATTGCTATTTTGAACAAGTAACCTCAGTCAACCCCAGTGTCTCTCAGAATACACATATTTTGTCTGTATACAAAGGCATCAATAGTTATAAGTTGTTGGGTTTTTTAACTGGAAAATGGCTCATTAATCTATAACTACCCAGATCTGCATTTCTAAACCTTTATGGAATATGCCATTCTGAAGACCTACAAACTGCAGGGAGAGGGGAACAAAGCAATGTAACAGGCAGTTACTGAAATAAATGGGAATGAACAGAGGTCCCTGCTGATTATTCTGTGGCATTTGATTCTGACTAATTCACCACTGTTGTAAGACCTTACTTAAAAATAAGAACAGAGACAAAACTTACCACGAAGATAAGAGTATCCATTCATAAATGTATACAGGATAAATGTTTCACAAGGGAAGTTAAAATATAGCCAAGGAATTAGACCAAAGATAGAAGGAAGGAGTTAGACCAGGTAAAGTTGTTGTGTACATATCCTTTGATGTGGTGACCAATCCACCTGCTGTTAGTGAGGCACAGTGCCAAACACCAGAGCAAAATAAACAAATTAATTATTGTTTTACAGTGGCTACCAGCGCCAACAAATAGCAAAAGCTAGTTGCATTTCTTGTAAACAATAACATTTACTGGGATTGTGATCTTGTTAGGCTTAGCAGCTCTAATAGATGTTGCTTCAGGAAACCAATTATTTCTTCATACTTGAGAAATACACAGAATTTCTTTCCCATTTGAAAAAAGTTCAGAGCAGCAAAATTCCAGTTTCTCACATGAAATGTAGCTCTCCAGCAAAAACTGAAGCACTATAAATCAAAAGCTTCTGCAGTTTCTCTTAGCAACTTCTTCTCCAGAAAGTTTATTAGAATAATTAGGCCACAACTATTCTCTTTGAACACCAACTCAGCTCTACACAATAAAACACAAAGTAAGCTTTTAAATCCACAGCATCTGTTTGATGACTAGCATTGTAATACTTTTAGAGCAGAAGTAAGACTTTGTAAGACCAGACTTCATTACAATGCTAATAGATATGTGAATGACAGCTCCTTTGAGCTTTACATTCCAAATTTCTAATTGCAATTTTTTTAACTTCTAATTGCTATTTTTTAAAATTCTTGTTATTCTTTACTTTTCCCTCCAGTTTATTTGCGTCTTCAAAATTTTCTCACTCTTTTTTCTTTGTCTTTTGTTGTTCTACATGGGACCACACCTGGTGATAAATTATGCTCTCACATCTCATTTAATCAGTTTGAGAAGAAATGAACTACAGGTTCAATGAGCTGCTTCCTTAACCATCAACACTTCACTTGCTCTATTGTTAAAGGCCAAAGGTATTGGAGAACCAGCATGGAAAATTGCATCCTGGCTAGAAGAGCATCTTTGCAATGCAGAATGGAAAGACTGAGTCCTAAGGGCACCCACAACATCAAACTCACTCAATTTATCTGGCAACTCCAAAGTTGAAGGCAACTCACTCATGAGAAATTACACAGCAAAAATAATTTTAAAAAAACTTTTTGAAAATTCACATATTTAATTATTGCCCAGACTAGCATTAATTTACAGTTCTAAAGGAATAAACAGCTATTTTCTGTGACTTCTGTATGAAACACAATTTCAAGACAGTCTGAAGATCTAATTTTTAAAATATGGCATGCATCTCAATAAACACAGAAAATAGGAAAATGAACAAAGTCACCATAGCACTGCCAGCCTGGTATGGATGTGTACATGCATTCCTTGACTAGTCTGCAATCGCCATCTAGTGGCTTGTGGAAAATTAAGGACATCTCTTTTCCTTGTCAAACACCACCAAATCATACAGACTTCTGGAAAAGGATTCCTTAATTTTTGGTACTAGTTTGCACTTTTTAGCAGAGAACAATCAATCCAAGGTAAGGCACTACCCTCTTGCCTTACCAGCAGCAAAGAATTATCAAGGCTTTTTAGACATCAGACAAGTGGGAAACTTAGAAGTTATTCCTCCTATTCCTACAAGCTTAGTCACTTAATCAGCTTTGAAAGATGTGAACACAAGGAAGGAAAAAAGGGCAACTAAAATTCGTGACTTCTTACTTCAGAGAGTAGGCTCTAAGAATAGTCTGTTTGATTTCCTACAACTAATTATCTTTCTGCCATATTCCTTGAAATTTAGACCTGGCAATGATTTCAGGTAATAAAGATTTAATAGCACATGAAATGGTTTTGTGAGTTATTTTTAAAATGAAAAAAAAATTACTCACTGATTTGATTAAAATCTGTGTTCTGTAAAAATTTTTCACCTTTGCACAACAAGCAAGGAAGTTTGTATATATACAGCTCTTTGTATCTTCCAAGAGAAAAGACTGCTTTTGTTTCCCATATACAAACTGACTACATTTTATTACTTATTTAATTTCATTTTCCTGAAAGAACATTATACACAGAATACTAGCTCTGTTACAGTAATATTCATTAATATGGGAAGCTCAACCTCTGGGATAAACCCCAAGGAGATACAACTTGGTTCTGGTGAAAAAAAAAACAGTGCTAAGGCATAGAGATAACTCCTTGAGTGGAAGCTGGAGATATCAAATATTGGATAGTTTTAGATTAGCTGCATATTATAGCTTTAAAGCAAACAGTGTCAAGGGATATTGTCCAAAGATACAAATACCAGACCTTTAACTGCATTAAAAAATTACAAGATTTCTAGGCTGGAGAATTTACTGTTAAAAGAAAAGATGTAATGGTTGTTTTATGAAAAGGGTAACATTTAGCATCTCAAAGAAGATTGTTCCACATACTGAGAAATTTACTGAGCATATGTTAGCAGGGAATTCCTCTTAAAAGTCTGTGATCAGGAGGCTGGTTGAAGGAGTTAAAGGAAACCTAAATAAGTAATGTTTCTTTGCTCCCAGTGAGGAAAGGACAGTTCCTGACTTTATAGAAGTGGTCTTAACTGTAACTTCCCAAGAGTCAGAGCCAGTGGATGATCATGCTGGGACAGGAGAACCATGGTCAGCAAGGCCACGTGGGTGACAGCAAGATGACCCCTGTCCTATTCTGTCCAACTTCACCAACCCTTATACAAACTACTGGTTTTTTCCCACAGTTGTTCCCAGCCTGGGAGAGCACATCCATATTTAAAACTCTGCACAAAGTTTCCTGAGGCTTTATGAGAGGTTGCTGAGGAAATAAAGAATTGGCAAATTTTCCACTTGATACAGAAATAAAAATAAGTGTCAGCAGAGAAAGATGAATATAATAGGAATATAGAGGTGCTGAGATAATTTTCCTGAGTTTCTTTGGAATGTCAATGACAAAGCTTTGGAAAATCATTACTGTGTGAAAACTGGTCCATCCAAGACAAGAAGTCTCTTTAGATCTACCTTATTTTGATCTTCCCCTATAAAACATTTTTTTATCATTCTTCATTTCTGCTCTTGTCAGACCTCTCAGATATTTTAATTTTTTCTTAGATACAAATTGGAAGACGATTGTACAGTAGAACACCACACAGCAAAAGAAACTATTTAAATACTTTTGCTATGTTAAAACATAATAAATTCTATGCTGAGATTGAATTAAGACTGCAAACAGAAATTCAGCCGTCAGAAGAAATATAGTAACACTTCCTCCTTTTGAGAGCTTGTAAGACAAGACATAATTTGTGTGATTGAGATTTTTATTTTAAATGTCCTGTCAGAATGTAAGTCTCCAAGCTCTGAGTAGTTCCTACAGTGTATATCTAAAACTCCCTCTAATGGAGTGCTTCATATGAAAACCAAAAAAAAAAAAACCATCAGGCAGAGTTTCTAAAATCTTAATAAATTCACAAGAGGTTCTAACAGAAAACTTAATAACAAATAGACACAGATATATTTAATATAAGGACCACATATATATTTGTGCACTTTGCTGCAGATTCAGTCTGAGCAACTGTCTTATGGATGAGGACAGTAAAAATTACCTCAGCAGAACATGGGCTCTGTGAAACTCCTCAGAACTTACAGAGGTACAGTGACTGTGACCAGTGGGGACATCAGGAGATGCTGCACATGCCAACCTCAGGCATAAGAAAAGTGCCCAGACAGGAGTTGAAATGTGAATATATAAACAGCAGCAGAACAATGACTATGAGACTATGAGTGAATGACACCAATTGTTTCTTGCAAGCTAAACTCCAAACTAATATTGCCCCTAAGATTACATGGAATCAGACTTAATAAAATTCCAAGAAACACCCCAAAGTGCCTAGATTAACTCATGTAACAGAATACTTCCAGTAATAGATATTACTATAATTACTTCACTTAAAAACACCTTTGAACTTGTAAGGTATTGAAAGCTACATTAATCAAAACAAGGATTTTAGCAAGGATGATTCTAATTTTGATTCTTGTTAGCTCTGTGCTCCAATCACGTTCATAGAGAAAAATAACCTGGCAGTAGTTGCATTCCAAGATGAATTTCTAAAACATGATCATAGCTTTGACTTTTACCTGGAGCATTCCCAAAAGATCACCGGCAAATGTCATTTAAAGGATGAAATGAATCAGCATATAATCAACAACCTTAACGATGCCCACTCAACAGCAGTAAATGCTAAAATGCTGACAATTTAATTTATACATACTGGATTCAAATGTATTATCTTTTAATTTTAAAGAAACAAGTGGAAGTATGCAGTGCTGTCATCTCTCAAGCATAGGAAGATTTTAGAGGAACTTCTCCCCCCACCCTCTGCCCCCCCATTTCTACAAACCTAAGCTTCTCTGAGAATTTCTTTTGCCAGAAACTAAAGGACAGTGAAGGAAGATCTCAGCCTCCATAGTCAGTATTTTATAATGTGCTAAAAATACTCTGGCTGATATTTTTCCAAGTTCTATAGAATCTTTCATTTTTGAGCAGCCAATTTGAATTACTCTGTTTATTTCTGTGCTTATGTTTAGCTTGTAGAAGAAATAATGACAGACTACCTTATCCTGCATGAACAAAATGCAAGTATCTTTTATGCTATTACTGCAAGGAAGCAGATTTATACCAGCTGCACATTACCTTTCTTTAAATAGCACACAGAACAATTATACATGCAAAGATAATCCCAAATAGAAGAGAAGAAGACAAGATTGAGCTGCTTGTTCTAAAGAATTACAGCCCAGATGATGCTACAAGCTTTACTGAGCCAAATTATGCTATAAAAAGTTGTCCATGTACTGGGTACACACACTCACCACGAGATAAATTAATATATACAAATCAGGAGCATTACAACAGAGAATGTCAAAGATGTGCATATATCATAGGAAAGGACACTGTAGTCCAGATGCTGAGAGAACAATTGTTTCTGCATTTGGGTAATAAATCAACACAATGGTGTTCTGGAGCATCAGATACAAAGGTTACAATACGACCAACAGTGACCTTCCACACTACAGGTGTCACATTAATAGCTAAGAACTTTCTATTGCAATGTTAAGGTAGTGTAAAATTTCATCCTGAAAATGTAATTTGACCAAAGTCTTATCAACATGCCCATTCACTCATTTTTAAGTACAATTTTCTTGTCATAAAACTTGAACTGTGATGAGTGAGGAAGAAGAAATAGAGAACTTCTGTCTCCAACACTGTAAATAATAGCTTCTTGAAGCCTTCATTAAGATAACTTAAAAAAAAACAAAACTAAGCAACAACAGAATAGACTGTAAAAACATCATAACTCTACTCATAAAATGAGATGCTATTTTAGTGCTATTAGTGCAGTAATAACCACCATATGACTCAAGAGTATTGGAATAAACATACTGAAAAGAAATATGGCACGAAAATATGTTCTGAATGCAAAAGATGCTCAGAGAAAACCAATCAACTACAACAATCAGCAAGCACACTCTGGCTTTCTCTAACAGCACATCAGCTCATCTGAGTGACAGGAGTTTGTACTGACTAGAAAATACAACTTTAAATTGCTTTAATTAAAGGCCCAAGAAAGCAGAGACATATATTTATTAAGACAACCCACCCTTGTTATAAGCAAAGCACACATTAGGGAATACTTACCTAAAAATTATTTTCTTAGCCTAGATGACATTATAGAAGCTTTAGACAAGATGTTTTACATGAACCTGTAATGTGTCTGACATGTCTCTATTCCCAGTGCTTTCCAATAAACATGCTTTAAAAACCAAAACCAAACGCACACTCCAAGATCAATGAAAAGGTAAGGCCCATATAATTTGTTCATTTTAAGTGAATAATCAGTAAATAATCTGGACAAGGTATGAAAACAAGTTTACAAAAATCTTATTCCTATCAGTGCAGTGTCAAAAGCAGCCAAGGCCTTGGCTCATTTCTGAGAAGTGGGTTAAAAAAAAAGCAAAATGCAAGCATATCCCTACTCCCAGACTTGGTGTCTGATTCCTCACATTGCATCAGCCTCTGCCAAACCTTCTAAAAGCTGTGAAAGAAAGGGGCAGGGATAAAACAAGACAGTGCAGAATCTCATCACTATTGGAACACCTTGCAAAACATCCTGTTTCTACTGGAATCCAATTGTGACCAAGACTTCAAACTTCTAGAAAAAATATTTGTAGTAGCACACATCAGCCTGCAGCCTTATAAGGCTAGTCAAATATCCTGAAATTTGGAGCTGTCACAACAGCTTTGGTAGCACAATTCTGTCAGACCACCCTGCTAGGAGTGCACAAGTGGAGATGGCAAGATGGAAAATCTATTGGGATTCTGCACCAAAAGGGAGAAAAACAAGCAGCATCTCATCCACACTGTCCAGAAACAATCTCAAAACTAGGCCAAAACCATATTTCCATTTTATCTCAGAGAAAATTAGAAATTTTTTCACTCCAAAAAACAGCCCAGAGGGGAAATAATACAGATACAGTATGGCTAATCAGAAATACTGGTTTGCCAAGTTAATTGAGAGAACAGACTCATTTTGGATGGCAATTGCTCAGAGGGGTCTCTACTTCAAGGGATTGTCTCTCCCCTCAGAAGGAAAACCAGATGGGTAAATTCATTATTCATATTCCAAACACTACTTGCAACACTCATTTTCTAATAAACAAGCATGCAATTCTCTATTGTGCATTCTTATATCTGAAAATCTTATATCTGTTGCAGAGATTAAGATACATGCAGTATTTCAGTTTCTTTATGATCCTTCCTTAAGCACATTAACATTCAATATGCCCTAATTAGCTTCCCTTTCAAATTACATTCCTGATTTCCAAATTATAGGTTATCATGTTTCTTTGACTGATAGGTTATATTATTTTATTTCTTTGCCATTTTGGACAAGCTGTAAAGTGTTTTTCCTGAGGAAAAACAGGAATGCTTTTTTTTCCCCACTTGCTCCAAAAAGGTGAAATTTTTTTATCTATCTTCAGTATAACTTTTTGTTACTAAAAGGAAGGAAATGCTCCCTGCAGCCCACCACGTTATGCTTTTCAATTTAATGATACAAACATCTGAAGTAGAGAAGCATAAACTCATTAGCAGCATTTCAGTTCTCTCTGCTGCAGAAGCCTGGAGGAAAGAAATCTTAATACAGAATATCTGATTCTAGCACTGAAATTTACATCTTAAACCAAATTATAACATTTAATTTTATGCAATCTTTATATCTCAAGTTAGGATTTCTCTCTTTTCATTCTGAAAGGGGCTTGATCTTAATTGGTTTTATGCTTTTCCACTTGTGTCTTGACTAATTTCTGCTTTAAAACATGAGAGACTGAAAAGAGCTATTTCCAGGTGGATTTGGAGAACATAAACAAGTTTTTATGAATGTCAAAAACATATATAATAGAAATGTTATCTATGAGTAATATAATCAAAAAGCAGCCTCATGTAGACAAGACATACATTTATATAAAAATGACTTGAAAATAACACATTCAAATAATAAACCTAATTAAATTCCCCTAACAGTCATAAGCAATCCATCATAGAGGAAAAAAAAACCCAACAAAACTAGTACATGGATACATTATAAAATAATTTATAGGGTTTACATTTACTTCTAGGTTTCAGATACTCAAGTTTTCCAAAAGTATCAAATATTTGCATCTACAATGCAAATAACAGGAGACTGCAAGATCAAATGTGTCCCTGTTTAGCAATAATACATTAGCAGTTATTTGCAAAAAACACATTCTTTATACAGCACACATTTTGTAGAGGAAGAAACCAAATGAGAAGAAATGAAGTGTACAGTTAAACTAAAATAAATGAGCACATGGAGAGCCAGTGAAGTGCTGCTAAGAAACCCCCTCTAACACAACACAACGCAAAAGTCATAAAAATACATGTGAATAAACTTATTAATTGATAAAAACCCACCTAAAGCCAAAAATATACATCATCCATATATCAAATGTGGAACTGCCTGAAAGAAAATGACAGTTTATCTGAAAAAGGAATTCTGCCATGTATCCAATATCTAGTCATTTCCCCTCAAACCTCTAAGTAAATCCCTCCTGGACTCCATTAAATGCCTTAAAGGACAGATGGATCCATCACCTTTACAAAACAAAAGAAAGATAAAGAAACCTTTGTTTGGAATCCCATCTTTCAGAAGCACTGCAGAATATGGGATGGTTTTCCATTTGAATTCTCACTGAATCTGATTCACATTTATCTTTTGCTTTAATCACTTGTTAAAGCATTTTAAAACAGTTAAAAATAAACTGCCTCAGCAAAAAAATTCAGCTAAAATTTGACATAATATCACAGTAAGCACAAAAATATCTCCAATATTTATGATTTCTGGAAAGAATCTTCCCAATTCTTTAACACTTAGCAAAGTGACTGGGCACTGCAGTATACCTTCTATATCAATACATGATTCAGAAACAGATGGTATAAGTTCCATAAACATTTTAAACAAAAAAAGCCATGCCAATGTTTTTTCCTAGAGGGAAAAGTCAGCCTTAGGCAACCCTGGATAGTAACATAGGCAGCATTATTTTGAAGAAAAACAACTAAGAAAAATTGATTTCATGTCCTTTTTACTATGATGGGCCAAAGGTCACTTTGTGTTCTATGTGGTTTTTCAAGACAGCTTTCTGTTCAGCTCTGACTTGGAAATGCCTGTGCATCACATCAGAGAATTCAGCAAACTGTGACCTTCATCTTTTCCTCTCACTTTTTCCCATCTGGGTGCATGAGAAACGAGAGCAGCAGTAACACTTCCCCATTCTGTTGTTAATTCAGAATCCTAGACACTGATTTTTTACTCAGAAAAAAGCATAACCACTTCCTATAAATTGTTTGATGACAATTTGTATGGAAATATGTACCATGAGGGTAGGAAGATACAAATGAAATATGAACTGTGAAGACAGGTGAAAGAGCAGCTAAAGAAGTCACCAAGGGTGGTGAGGGTGAGAAGTCCCCAAAACAGGTTTCTGTGAGAAATCCAAAGTCACCATTCCAGGCAGGACTTGCCAGGAACCACATGAGCCCATCCATGCAAAGTGCTCACAACTATTAGGGTTAAATCTCTGCTCCCACAAAGAGCTGAGGAAGACCATGGCCTTTCCTCAAGACTGCAGAAAGCTCCTAATGCCATTTGTACCCATGAAGCTTAAGGCTGGGCCCTGCACAGAGATAAGCAGTAGTCAAATCTGCATGGATAGGAACTGACAACACTTTTGGGCACAAGTTAGAACAACACCCTCACAGATTCCCTCTAGCCTTTATGAGACAAGCCCCAACTCTGCATCTCTTCCCACAGGACCAGAGGCCAGGTCTTTGGTAGAAAAGGCCATGGTTAAACCAGACAGAAACTTTCCCAGATAGACAGTCATTACTTTTCTTCTGCTGTTCTGTCACCTACACCTTGAGCCCCTGGAGCTCTGCAGCCCCATCTCATCCCACACCAGCTCCTGCACTCTCATCCCTGCAGCCACGGGCTGTGATGGGGGGAGCACAAAGGCCTTGCCAGCCTGTACAGCCAAGGGTCAGTGGGTGTCAAACACCAAGAAAAATGGGATCATAGAATATATTCTAGCAAGCTCTTGAAAGGCCTCTTTGTGGAAAAAAAAAAAAAAAAAGATACCCCAAGCCTGTAGCAGTCCAGAAAGTCAAATAAAACACGTTTCAGAACAAGCATGTACGTGGAGATCATTACCAACAAGAGAGGAAGCACAAAGAGCCCAAGTGTCATGGCCAAATAATCAAGGGTTCCAGGGCACCAGCACTGCCAGCTGGGCCCTTTACTGCTATGAGGCCTGAAGCCAAATTCCAGGTGAGCTTCCTTGTTTTTCCTGTAATACCCACTTTTCAGGGCTCACTGATGCTTTACAAGGAGTGCTGCATAAACACCAGAATTCATGACAAGGAAATATTCAGTACATGCATGGCTCACAACTACTTCAGGTAACAATGTTAATTCTAATGACACACACCACAAAGTATGCCTAAGAACACCTCCTACAGTAAAATACCCATTTAAAAGCTTTTTCTGTCCACCATTTAGATACAATAGAGCAACTAGACTTGCATGCAAACAAATATTTCCTGTGTTAAAAATATTACATATTTTGTACAACTAATATTAATTTTTCATTTCAGTTAAAATGTAAATCTTCCAATAAACTTACTTACAGGATGTTTGGCTGAAAGTCTGCCTGTCACAGTTCCTGTTTGATTCCAAGTAGAGGAAATGAATCCCTGTAATCAAGTAAAGTAAAAAACAGAAAAAAAAAAGAATGAAGACATACAGCTATATTTTATTTAATATAAGTATCAGTAATAAAAATTCACTGCAATCAAAACAAGAAAATATAAAAGAAACACTTTTAATTTTCTATGAATAAAAGTTCTTAAACTGTAAACACTGCAATCATTTCACATATTTTTAGGATTTTACAAGCTACTTTATATATTTCTACCTTTTTCATGCACGTTCGTAGTCCATCCACATAAGTTGATTTCATCTTATGAACCTAAAATACATAAAATTTAAGATAAATGCTTACTTAGAAAAATAAGGGATTTTTCAAATTAAAGATCCTAATTTCCAAATGCATCCTGCTTGTAGACTTTTCTTTTTTAGAGACAGTTTTATCTGAGTAAATAATGGATTTATACTCACTGACAGCATAACCTATTCATGTAAGTTAGGTAAGTGCTTGGTTATAACCTAAAGACAGAGCTTTGCAGATACTATTAAATGAATTACTGGAATTTATTATTTTACATCTTATGTCCCCAGGTCAATAAATTACATAAAAACCACATGCACAAAAACCACAAACAAATTAAAAAAATCAAAACCAAAGAGAAACCCACACTTTTAAAATTTTAAATTTTTTTTTTAATTCTTGGAAGCTCATTCCCTGAAAACCTAATGATTAAGTGTGGGAGCAGACTAACTAGATTTTCAGGAGGCTTGTCACCCCAAAATTCCCCATAAGCAGTTATCTCCTTCACTTTATGCAAAGCATTTCTTCAGAACTCAAAAAATACATGTTTTGCCCTAAGTATGCTTTATAACACAAACTTAACACTGCAGTTTTCCAATTGTCTTTGCAATTTTGTACAAGTTGTTTGCTAGCTAAAATCTAACAGAGCAAAACAACTATAAGCATTAACATTTAAAAAGTCTTAAGAATACTGACTTCAAATTGATATTTGAATGAACTTTGACTGTGCCAACTTATACATTTAAGAATATGTTATCTATCTTGCTAAATTTGTAACTACATTCTGTGAAAAAAATATCAGCTCACCTGGCGGTATTCTAAAATTATCTTAGGCAAAGGATGAAGATCTTGCAATTTATTTAGCTGCAAAATCAAGAATGTGAATTACAGACATACTTTTCTTGAACTTATATTATTAAACAAACTTTAACAGAATACATTTTGGAGGAAGAAATTTTCTTGAGGAGCTGAATGGACAAAATACTGGCTGAGGGATGATGTCCTTAAAGCAATCCCAGCCCAGGACCAAGGAAGCCTTCATTAGGAAGGCTGGAGATTACTCCTTCCCATTTCATTTCCACTCCTGTCCCAGACAGGACAAAAAAACCACATAGACATAAAAAGTTTTCTACAGCAACTTTGATAATACTGGGGTGTGATGTGTGTGTGTTATTTATGGCCCTCTGGTTTTTGTGCTATACAGCATTAATGCAAGAGAGAACACTGTGGAAGTAGACAAAATAATGCATATATATACACACACATATATATTTACACACACACAATCCAAGAGGAGAATTTCTCCTGTTCATGCCTTAATAAAAGTTCCAGGAAAACTTCAAGAGAAATTCAAATTGTCAAATTAAAAACCAATGAAATAAAGCATATATCTGATTACTTTGATTGAAAACTGCCAAAAATTCTGTTGAGAAAAATAATTAAATTATTACAATAGAGATTGGTATTTTTTACAACAAAAAATACCTGGAACTACAATAGTCCAGGATGAAAGCAGATGTAATTGTATTAAAATTAATATTTAAAATATAAGGGTTTTTTCTTGCTATCAGGGAGAAATTAACATCTTCAGATTAATTGTCTACTATTTATCTCCTGGAAGGTTTCATCCTACCTTTCTCCAAATAACCAAGTATCAGCAGTTGCTGGAAAGAGAATACTGGACTACATAAAAGCATTGCTTAGATTATAGCTACAAATCTTATATTCCCACAATAGGGTGACATAAATTCTATTTCACTGATGCCTTCCATTTCCCAAGGCTCTCTGTCACCCTCCAAGATAACATGTCTGATCTATGAAACTCCTTCTCCTTGAGTGCTGTATGGGTTTTATGCTTATACTGTTGAGGTTACTGGAGATCATATTTGGTAGTTCAGACATTTGACTGAAAAGTAGAATTTCTTTCTTAAGAAATAAGTATTACCCTTCTACTTTCCCCAAAGATGTTCGTGTTCAGCAATGAGTTGTGCACTTTAACTCCTATATAAACTAGAGCAATTCAACTGTGGCACCAAATCAGAAACAGGTGCAGCTGCACAGAGGCTTTTTCTCTTCTATAAAGAATCTCCATTGCTATTATTATCTTCACAAAATTATTTTTTAATGTTCTGAGAAGGGGATTAGAAGTCCCCTCAGTTTGCAGATGACACCAAATTGGATGGAAGTGTTGATCTGCTGGAGGGCAGGAAGGCTCCATAGAGGGATCTGGACAGGCTGGATCAATGGGCCAAGGCCAGTGCTTGGAGGTTCAACAAGGCCAGGTGCCAGGTCCTGCCCTTGGTCACAACAACCCCTGCAGTGCCACAGGCTGGGGCAGAGTGGCTGGGAAGGGCCCCAAGGAAAAGGACCTGGGGGTGCTGGTCTGTATTGGACCCTTCATTTCAAAAAGGACATTGAGGTGCTAGAGCAATCCGGAGAAGGACAACAGAGCTGGAAAAGGGTCTGGAGCAGAAGTCTGATAAGGAACAACTGAAGGAGCTGGGGATGTTTAGCCTGGAGAAAAAGAGGTTCAGGGGAGAACTTCAGTAGCTGGTTTGCTTTTTCCCATCATGGACTGCAACTTTCTTTTCTGCCATAAGTAACCGTAGCAGAAATAGTACAATACAAACACAAAGCACAATCATTAGAAAAGAAATAGAAAAATCACAACTTCACTGGAATATAACTTAGAAGTTTTGTTAGATCATGCAGCTGGTTTTAAAACCTTTCCCTCTCTCACCACAATTTCTGAAGTGGATACGAGCTGCTGTATTTCAGTTCTGTGAAGTTTCTCACACAGCGTATGGAGCTTTAACTTATCAAATAGTACCTAAAGTCAGAAAAAGACAATAAATCTTTCAGTGTTTCAACTGTTGAAATAGAAAGGAAAATTATTGAGTGCTTGAACTTAAACAGAAAACATGTTACAAGGTAAATAGAGCATACTGTAGCAAAAAGAACTAACACAGAACTTAAAATCTTTATTTTTGAGCTATTGAAGAAGTGACATTTACTAAAAAAATGCATAATTTATGTACATACATTCAAATATGGATTATTCAACATTGTCATATTTATGAAAAAACCGATAAGTCCTTCATTAAAATCAGAAAAGAATTAATAAAGAATAAGCCAGAAGTGGTAAGGCTATATATGCTTTACAGTTCTTCTGTATCAATAAATCTATAGAATGTACACCTAAAGTAGAAATAGTAGAACAAATGATACCTCTCGGAGCTGACAACTGCTGGTCAGAAGGAATCGTTCTCCAGCAACCTCATGAGCCTCCCGTTCAAGCTCTTTGAGCCGCAACTGTAAATTACAACATCAAAATTATTCTGCTCACACTATTATTTTCTTCATTATCTGCTACTTCCAAGGTTAATGAGAATATTGAATTTTTTTTTTTTAAATGGAGTACTTGATATTGTGTAATCATTGCTGGCAATCAACATTTGGTTGAGTAGATTGCTTATATATATTCCTTAATTTGTATTGCTTTATGATCTGGGAAGGGGATTTATTGTAGTAAGGAGTACCAACATGTGTGGTTAAAGAATTTAGCCTATAGAGATCTGTGAGAAACACAGCTATGCAAATTATTCTGATAAATTGTAATCTGTCAGACCAGTATGATTATCTAGTCAAATTTTATGTTACAAAATGAGATTCTCTTGTAGCTATTTTTATCAAAGAACACTCATTTAAGACCGTATTGTTCATAAAAAGAGGGAGAAAAGTCTATCACTTCTCAGGAAGACGGTTACTGAAAATTGTAGGTTCAGAAACAGTCATTACCATTTTTACTCTACAATACATAACCCAAAAGGACCTGGGCATTTTGCAAAGCAATTTCAGTCCTGGGGCAAAGCTGATGACTCAAATGTGTCTTTTTATTTGTGTAAATTAAATAGAGACGTATTCTAAAATGTAAATGCAATTATTTATATTTATAACAATATAGTAAAAACACCACACTATTACATAAAATGTGACAAAAGTTCCTTCTCTTTTTAATCAGTTATCCTCAGTAAAAGCAGCAAGATTATGCTATATAATTTGCAAGAAAAAAATTAATACAAAATTTACCCCTAGAATCTCTGATGTTTTTTTCAGTTCTTGTTTGTTCACATATATTTTGTGTGTTTCCATCACTGTAAATACAATTTAAGGTTAAGAACATTTATAATTCACAATTTCAATCTTATGTTTTTCTTAGACTGTAAAACGCAAACTCAAACTCACACAGCTGTTATGAGGCTAAGACAACATTTCATATTCAGAGGAATTACATTCCACTTGAGCATAGTTAGCAGCTGTGTGAAAATAGTGAAGATTCATATTTTGAACTGAACTTTCCTACCTGCCAGAATTTTGATAAGTGGAAGCTCTAATGTGCAAAATAAGTTCCACAAACCTTGAGTCTGTAAAGTAAGATATAAATACATTCTTCAGTACCAGAATTTCCCAGTGAGCAGTATTTCACTTTCTGTATATTCCCTTTTTACATGACAACACGTGTTTGTGGCATGAAATACTAATTAGGGTAAATTATAGTATCTAAATGCTGTCACTTTTTGTGGGTAATAGGAATTTTGCAATAGTAACCATTTTGTACAAAAATGCTAATAAAGAAATATACGTACATCTTTTTTATAAATAGTTTATCTTTAAAGCAAGCTTCATTATAATAGGACACAGTTATCCTTTTTCCTTTGTCCACTTGAACAATTAGGCAACCATTCATAATTGATAACTTTGTTTTCATTAGGGAGAAAATAAGAGCTGAAAGGGTTATGTCCCCAGATTACTTACAGAGAACAGAAAGTGTTTTTCTAACCACTGAAGCAACCTGACTTGTCTAAAAACTCTTGTGGGCTCAATCTCAGTGTTGCTGTGCCTTTGGTGTTTCCCTGCTGCCTCCCTTCATGGATTGTTCACAATACTGCTGATACCCACATTAACATGGCTCCATCACCTCATAGTCCAAACCCTACACCTGCTACCAGCAACTTCAAAGGTAATTCCTGGGAAACTATGATGGCCCTTCCACCAGAATCTGGGTGTACCCCTAAATTCTGGCACTTTTCCAGGCATATGATCACAGGCAGAAAACACACACACCCCAACAGATTTCTTAAGATGCATTCTGAACTGCAACAAGTGATAAAAAGAGTTCACTTGGAAGGGACCTACAATGACTATCTAAGTCCCACTGCCTGGCCAATTCAGGGCTGACTAAAATGTAAAATATTAAATTAAGGGCACTGTCCAACTGCCTCATAAACGCTGACAGGCCTAGGCCCTCAACCACCTCTCTGGGCAGCCTGTCCCAGCATGTGACCAGTGCTTGGTTAACACAATCTAGACCAAAATATATGCTGAGAGTTTTCATAAACAAGAGATGCATAGAAAATATAGCTATACTATGTTCTACCTCTTTTAACACCTTTTAGACAGTAATATATAGATTTAAAATACTAAAAGAAAAGTCGATATTCTGAACCTTTCCTGCTCTCAGAATCTTCATTTAGTTAAATGCAGCAGAGGAAAAGTTTCTCCTAAAGATTAACCTTGACACCATCTCCTTCTAGAAAAAATGTTCAATTTAATGGGCAATTTATTTTAAATGTTGACTGCTAATGTAAACTACTAAGGATCTAAGCATTCTATTATTCTAATTTGAATGAGAAATACATCATTAACTCTCTTTAATTCAATGCTTACATAGTTATTCCTGAGCAAATTCTTTTTGGCTTACCTTTAAGCCATGAGCAAGGTCCATCATTACATTATAAAGCTTCTCCAAGTTCACACCTAAGTTTTGATACTCATATAAATAAATCAAAAATAAGTCAGTGACTTTATTGCTAACAATACTCTAAATATTTTTAGCAATATATCTCTTTAAAAGGTATAAATTGTAAATATGTGCTTTTCTGTATGCCTTCCGTTAACATTTTAGAAACATTGTTAGACCTCTGTCAAACCCAAAACACAGCACTAGACTATGAACACATCACTAGATAATGAACATTCTAGATTTTGCCTATTCCTGTATTTATATTTTGTATCAAATACAGTTTATTGATGAACTGTCTTTGACACAGAAGTCAGAGTACCCTTACTACTTGTAAAATGAGGAAAAATTCCTTGCATTCTTTTTCCCATATAAGTATGGCCACTTTTGTGCCAGAACTGTTCATTTCCTTCCCTTCTGTTCCAGAGGTGCTCCACATAACACCACGTCACCTCCTTCAATTGGCTAGAATACTATTTTGAAATGCATACAAATACTGAGAAAGATTGCTAGCTCCAATAACATGACCATTAAAAATAAACTTCATAAAGACTGAGAAACAGCAAGCCTGGAAGGTAAGATGCAGAGGGCTCTCTTCAAAGCTGAAATATGCAGATCCACTGGTGATGATCCTTGTTCTAAGACAGTCTAGTCCATAGTGTAGTGAAAAGTCACCAACCTGTCTCCAAGAAACCTTGTCCATACCAACTTGTTCTGGAACAAATGAGCTGTCTCTGAAATACAGACAGCTTGCTTGATCCCTTTCTGGAGGTGGAAGAGAGCCCAGTGACAGGCTTCAACTGACACCAAAATTCCTCATCAGTAAATGCAGCAATGAAAAGACCAGCAATGACAAGACCAGCATAATGTTTAGCACCTGTTTCAGCAAATGTTTCAAGGAGTGTAGACCATGACCACTTTGGCACAGCACCAAATATACAGACAAGCAGCAAGCAGCTCATCCTTGTGCTAGAGGTGCGTGGGTGAGCTGTGGGCTACAGAATAAACCAGCAGTCATTCCAAGTACTGGGGTGGGTGGACAAGACTAGCACAAGACAGGGAGCTTCACTGAAGTAGTGAGGCACAAGATGATTTATCACTTACCACAGATCCCTCTGGCAGTACAGACAACTGTTAGGAATCTACAAGTAAAGACAGAGCAAGAAGATTGAAGAGATAAACCTGGCAAAGAACCAGGAGACACAGGAAGAAGTGGAACTCTCTGAGCAAAGAGAAAAGCCAAAAAGGAAGTGTGAGAGTGCAGGTGACAAATTAAGGAATAAGGATGGGGAGGGGGAGGGGCAAGGCACAGGATGTTACAAGGAGACATTAACTGGGAATTGAGTGAACAAGTCAGCATAAAGACACTGTGGCAAGGAAACAAACTAGACCTGAAGTAGGACAGGAAGGAAATAAAATTTCAATATTTAACTCCAAGCTGGGAATCAGGATAAAATGTTGAAAAATAACTAACAACAGATGTGATATCTGAAGAACAAAAGACTGAGTCAAGCTAAGGGAAGAGACAAGATTAAGGATACTGACTCACAGCAAGGCCCTTGCAAATAAAAGAACCATAGGTAACTTCTGTCTGCTGGTCTATTCCTACACTAATAAATTCATAAAGTAGCTTCTGAACAACTGCAGTTTACAGCCAATGCTTTCAAGTAAACTGCCTCTGCTTTTCTCAGAAATGTCTACACTGATGGGTAAGTGCCAGTACAACCAAACTCTGTCTATGCTCCAAGCCTGATTGACATCTGTGGATTTGTATCCTACAAGTCTTACAATCATGGTACAATACTTGGTCTGAATGAACAAGGCCTCTGAAAAGTGAATGTCAGACAAAACCACATTATTTAGGTTCCTCTACAGCATCTTATTCTTCAAACGACCTCTGAAAGCTAAAGTGCCCACAGTAAATCCCCATAGCCCAAAACAGATACAAATATTTTATAACACTCAGGAAATAGAATTTCAATAGAAATACAGAGGATATTTGATACGATACAGGAAGAACTTTCCATAGTTTAGGGAAAAAGAGTTCATCATGCATTCTCTCATGCTGGGAATTAAAATTCACAGATTTTTTTTCACACAAATGCTTGAAGGTTCACATTTGACTCCCTGCTGTTTCTCAGCCTATGATGTGGCGTATACCAGCTGTGAAATTTAGCAAAATTTTACAATCAACTAAATAAAGGATACAAGTGCTCAGGAACTGGAGAACAAACATAGCATTAGATATTTTGGAAAAGAGAGTTGGAAATCATTTTGCAGGAAGGTGAAGAGAAAAAATATGAAGCTCTATATTAATTCATGTTGTTACTGAACTTTACAGTTTTAAAGGAAAATTTTACAGCTGTTCCTGGAGAATGAGCTCCCATCTTGGTAAATGAAGTAAAACTCCCCTTCTCCCCTTTCTTTCAATTTCCAACATGTCACATTAATAGAATATTTTTTCCATTATAAAATCTTCCATTATAAAATCTATCCATTGTCTATCTTTTTTAGCAGCATTTTCTAAGCAAAAGCAATTCTATTATCATTTCCTTCCCTTTTTAACCCCAACAATTGAAAACAAACTACTTACAGATATATTTCTCAAAGTGCCTGTATCTGTATTTTCTCCTCCCTTTGAAAAAGGCTTTTCAAAATACTTCTGTATTAAACACTCAAAGGAAGGAACTGTGTCACTGGGGTTTATCAGCCATGCTGCAATCCTTGGATCTAACACAACACTATTGGCAACTACAAAAACAAGTTATTCAAAATACTTAAATTACCTCCCATATTAAAAAATAGCTCTAAAGTTTTTCCCACCTTTCCTGAACACACACATCATAAAAGGACAAGTATTTACTCTACAAAAATACTAAACATTCAATTTGCAGCTGTAACACATGGTCAATATCACAACTACACAGGAGGAAGTGCAGTATTGCAGTTTTGAAGAGTATTGTTTTGTGAGGTTGGGGTGGATTTTGTCTATTTTTTTTAAGTTTTCAAATATAAGTAAACTTTTGGCTCCTTAGATTTACTGTAAAAATGTTCCTTTCTTAGAACTGAAAAACTTCAAGCTGAAGGCTTTTTGATGAGAGTCTATCCCACTGGTACCATTTTCTTAATGTTGTTGCTAACTTGACTGATATCCACAAAATTGCCACTGGGGATCAGGGAGAGATTTACTTCCTAGCAATCAGACCAAGATTGTTAATGTACATATGAATTCACATATGGGTGCACAATGCATTGTTGCCAAAACTCAGGATCTTTTGTCCTTTAGCATCATATGTGCTTACACTGCAGCCTCATGTTCACATAGAGGGATAGGATGGGCCAAGCCCAGCACTGTTTCACTTTCCTTGGAACTACAGTCTCACCATGTAAACTGCAGTTCCACAAAAACAGGGGAAACTAATAACTAGACTGCTTTGTGATACTCAAAGATAAACCTAAGTATCCTCTTCAGTAACCCCTAAGTTCAAACCATGACCTACAGGTACACTTCTAGAGAACTCCATGCTTCACAACCTTGCAGACTCAGTTACCTGGAAGCAAATTTTAATGTCCATCATGCAAGTTAAAGCTACAGGACTACTCTGAAGAGAATTTTAGGTATTTTGTTTGTTTTGTTGGAACTTTGTTTGCTTTTTTCATAGCAGAAATAATGGGTGAGGAAGCATCAAGTTTCAAAGTTTAAAGCCTAAACAAGAATTGTTTTGGTTACTAGAAACTTCAGATTCAAATCCCATGGATCAGGTACTATCAAGTACTTCCTGTTTGTACAAGTTATAAAACTGTTACTATTGCCAGTCCCATTATGACATTTCTTTTCCCACCTTTCCCATTCCCAGTGCTGGTTTTTGTACAGATCCTCACTGATTTACTGAAACTTTCCAGATGCTGAACACAAGCTGATGATTCTCCAGAGAGAGAGCCCTTCCTGCAAGGTCACACGTACTTTTGTAACTCACTCAGCAGTAATTTCACAGAATGACTAGGTGGGAAGAGACCTTAAAGACCACCAAGTCCAACCCATGCCCTAGCACCTCAGCAATTCGATATACAGAACCAAAAAAAAAAAAACAACAAAAAAAACCCAAAACAAAAAAGACTTTATATTTACATCTTATGCTTGTTGCTAGTAATTGCTTTTAAATCCACAGAGAAGAGTTTTACTTGTTTCTATCTAAAGAACATGGGCCCATTCAAGTGATTCTTAATTCTGACAACCATGAGTATCTCTGGGATTTATTTTAGCCCTTCCTTTAAGAAGAGAAAGTTTTTTTCCTAGGGAATATGAACTATGAAGTAGTTTGACCTTTTCAGCTATAGTCAGGACTGTGTTGAGAGCTTTTGCTTCCACTGGAAGCTATCCTTAAGTTACTCAATTATTTAATTCTTACTCTGAGAAGAACACATTATCTTGACCTGCCAAGCCTCTGGTCACAACCTCCCCCAAGAAAGGTGTTCTTTTGTACTATACTAAATTCTGGTTTTTAATATATTAGTTAACCACCAGTTTAGTTATTTCTACACTCAGTGATTTTAACAGAAATACCAATAGTGCAGAGGTTACAGGATGAGATCACAGATTCAATACTTGCCTTGCTTCCAGCTGATTTCGTTACCATAAATTTGAAGTAGAGTCCTCAGGAAATCTTTTGCATTGAAGCAAATTATTGGAACTTTGCATTGCAGCATTTGAAACAACACTTGCCTGCACAGAAGTAGTTCATTAACACACATTATACTGCTCCTAGATTTAGTCAATCTATTTACTTTATTCTTTTAATTAGCACCTAATACTAAACAGTTAACCCAAGACATTTCCTTATTCCTATAAGAACAGAGTACTACATTTAAATACTAAATTCTCAATTCAGGAATCCTCAAAGCTATGTTCTATAAGAAATTAAAACATCCTAGCAGATATGCTTTATCACATACACATAAAGAAAACAAATCCTTGTTTAACTCTTAAGTTCAACCTTCAACAACAACTGGCATCCCTGTAATACTCCAATAAACCCAAATAAGATCACAGATTATAAAACATTGATTTTAAAGTTACTAGACAATCTAAATTGCCATAACTGCCCTGTGTTAATATGCTATTTAAATCCAAAATGCTTCATCTTTGTAATGTATTTCCATACCTTTTGAAAATGTCTATAATTCCCTCATTCATGATATTTTAAATAGATATAAACAACTACATATATATTAGTATATAGATTTACCAACTATGTGTGTCATTTTTTTTTATATTTTGGGCAATATAGAAAAATAATAGCTTTTATAAAGCATTTTTTAATGGTATGAGACCACAACTCCAGGGTTTGGACATACTAGAAATCACATAGATCACAAGGTATTGCTGTATGCATTATAGATCCATTTTTAAAGAATTGCACTATTCTTGCAATAATTACCCATAGGTTTCACCTAAATGCTAATACTCTTAACTTATTGAATTTTTACTGTTTATATGTACATGCTTTACTGATGTTATTCTCAGTTCACAACAACCTATATTCAAGCTGACAACATGTTATTAAAGTGCTTTTGATGTAACTCCAATATTACAGTGGAGAAGCAAAGCTATGTTTCAAGCCATGATTTCAAGCACTGGAAGAGCTGCAACTAAGAACCAAATCCAACATCTTGAAATTAATGTTTTGTAATTTAATAATCCAAATTCAGCAGTTTACAACAAGACAGCAATTACTGAAAGTCATAAAATATTCTGGAGTTTTAACATGCTGGAGTATTACATCTAGGAATCGGATTCAGTTCTCATTTCTCCCTTTTTGGGATATGATTTTCAAGTTAATAGGAATAAAAATGGACTTTGGTTATAATAACTGGAAATTTAAAACATAGTCCAACTTTTTATTAAAATTTAGTATAAGTATTAAGCAGATACATAAAGCCTTTACTTCCAAAATTATATTGTATTATTACTGAATATTAGTAAAACTTCATCTGGAATGTCAAAAGCCATTAAATAAAACCTATACTAAAAAGATTTAAAGTATTAACAAAGCTTGGAAAGGGTGTTTATCACAATAATGTCCATCAAAAATGTACTAGTTAAGAAATGCAGTTCAGGAGATGGAAGATAAAATACAAGAAAAATAAACCTGGACAAAGCATATTCTTTGGTGCTGTCCAGCTTTAACAGCTCATAAAGGACTTGCATGTGAATGTAAACAGCTCCTACCAGAATCCCAACCTAATTCTGCAAGGGCTGCAGTCAGTGATATGCTCAGCCCAAAGGAAAAGTCTATTCTTATCTGGTTTCTATTAGCCCAGACTTGAGACAGAACTAACACAGCCAAAATGAAATTCAACGAGCCTGACATGTAAGGAGATTAGGCCTGGGCTAAGTAACCATCATCATTACTGCTGAAAGCATAGTAAAGCAAAAGAGTATTTTTTCCTACATGCTCTCACCAAGAAAATTTCTTGTGAGCTTGTTGTTGTTCCCAGAGAGATGACTCTTCAGTTTTTAAATAAATTAATTTATCATTTTCATTTGTAGCATTCCAAGTATAACCAGTTGAAGTGTGACCTGGAGGACAAGGCTGATCAGTCTGATTCTTCACCAGCACAACAACTCCTTTTACTGATGAGGTAGAGGCCTGTTAAGTATAATTACAATAGTGTTTCCTCTGACAGATTTTGTGCAATCCTACAAAGAAAAATTCCCAAGTATTTTACAATATGAAACCTATTATGTACACTACAGTTACTGCATTCACCATTGACACAGTAGAGAAGCATGCAAGTGTTTCAGCCTTGAAACAAAAATCCTACTGGTTTCATTTTCTCTAAGTTTTACTTGGTAGTTGAAAATTAAATGTAACCTAACTGTACATTTTGGTATGTCATACACAAAAGTGCTGCCAATGAACATGGGTTTGTGATTATCAGTCACATGCACATTCAAATGGTTCTACAGAAGTGAGTCTAAACAAAACCCATCCTTCACTAACCTGCTCAGAGTTGAGCTGTGAAGAACCATCTTGAAATATCATAGTAGTGACAAAAGCTGCTGCCTGTTCTACAGCTGCAAGGAGTTTGCTTTTTTCTTCACATCCTAAACTGCTGATATCACAAGGATACTTTCCAGAAGACTTTGTTTGTCCAGGAGTACAGCTTCTTTCATGTAAAAACATGTAGGTATTTGCATGCATTCTTCTTGTTTTCTCTGAACAAGATGTAGGCACATTTTGCTTTCTTTTAAGAGGAATAGCTATTTTGTTTCCCTCATCCTTCAGGTTTTTTTGTTCTACTGAAAGACTCTTTTCTTGACATCCCCATTTTGGGAAGCCTGAATCCTGGTAACAGCTCAATATTTTGGTATCTTGGCAGCCAAGTATTTTATCCATATGCACTGTCCTGACTATCTGACCAGCAGTTCTTTTTTCTGGACTGACAGTTGTTTTTAATATGGCAATTCTGGAATCACAATCCTCCTAGGAAAATCAGAAATTTTTAGCAAACCAATTATTTGACTTTTAAGGAGAAACTAAAAATTGCACTAAGTTAATTTAGATAAGCTTTCAAGAAAGCAAAATTCTATGAAAAACTGTTGATGCTAATAAAACAGAGCCAGTTTAGGGGAACCCCATTACATACACCAAAATTCAAATACTTATCAGTAGAGATTTTGTTCACATACACCATTTACATCCACAACCACTTATTTTTTAACATAATATTAGTCCAACACTAAAAATTGCAAATTAACAACTGTAACAGCCTGTCTTCCACACTGACAAGGTTATGATTGTCTGAAGAGGGAAGAGACCCTTCCTCTTTAGCTTCAACATTCAGAACTCTTTTCATGACAGTTTCATTTGTTCCCAAACTTTTGGCAAGGGACTTTAATGACTGCTTTGGAATCTCAAGTATGTGAATCAACTGGATCCCTTCAAGGAACTTACAGGATTGCAAGACATAAAAAATACATTAAAAAGTTGCATTGAACATTATGAGCTGTATGAATAAATATCACATTCTAATCTGTTTAATCCAATGTACCCAGAACAGTTTTTCCTACTCCAGATGGCCCCTGGAACCCTCTACAGCAGCATGCTACCAAACAGCACTAAGCAAGATGCTGCATGGCAGTGCTTGAATTCTACTCCTCCATCCTTATTTCCTTCAGAAATTTCCTTGCTATGTTACTGGCCCTAGTGCTTTCTTACTACTTATTTTGCTACTTTCTTCTACAAATTCGTCAGCTGAAATAGATCCTCTGCCTTGATTTCATGAACAATGACTCTGGAATGGCAGTGACCCTTCCAAGATTCCCCAAGGTAAATGTGTGTTTAACTATTTACAGATAGACAGAGTTGCATCTTCCCTCAATACTTTTTATGCCTCAATCACCAATAAACCTTAGAGGAGCTGGCAAGCTTTCTACTGAAGCATTTGAAAAAAATATGTAGTAGTGATGCATTGACAAGCTTTTCCTCAAACTTATTTTGAACTATACCATTGTATATTTCATTTAACTTGGTCACATGAGGCAAGTATAGAATAACAGAAATTCTGCTAAGCTCACATTTTTGCATGATGACATTTTTTAGTAGTCTCCTTCATACTGTCTCTTAGCCATACTTTTTCCAGATACAATCTAGTATTCATTTCAAATCATCAATATTCTTCTTTGAATAAATCCCTATACTACTTACAAATGTTCTGGGTTTGGAGGACAATTCCATACAATTTCTTTTAAAAGCTTCTTCTATTTTTTATAGTTTTCTTTTTGAAAATTAAGCATTAATGTCTTGCCTATCTTTCAATGCTTCCAATAGTCTCTGTAAAAGCACCTGCCAGCAAGGGAAGATTTTGGACCTGATCTCACACAGAATCAAATAAAAACAAATTTTTCTGATAAGTTCTCTAACTGTTAAACAAAGCAGTTGTCTCCTAATTTTCAGTTGAAGCATCATGCATAAGCTTAATATTCATCAACTCCACTGGAAAGTGACTGAAGTCTCTCATAATTACTGTATTTTGGTCTCTAATAGCCCAGCCTCATTCAGTTCATCTGTCATTACCACTGCAAAAACTGAGACCTATTCCCTCCAAAAGAACCACCAGGTGCTGCTGTGCAGGGCTCCCTCCAGTCCCCAAGATAACATTTTTCACTGATCAAAGGCTACTGTCCACCTCCATCCCATCTGTATTGATTGAGCAAGCCAGAATGACAAAGCCAGTAAGTCTGGAGCTTTTTTATGGTTTCACAATATTCCTCAAGCCAGTTTCCAAGTTCCCAGATTTTAGAACTATACAGTCAAGTGATGAAAAAAGCTTAAGACAGTTTTAGATCATACTTCACAGGATCAACTCTACAGCAAAAAGTACAGCTACAAGGTTCTAAGTAAATAGGAAAAGGAAGCTAATTCAGCTTCTGCTGCTACCAAAATGAATAGTGGCTGTTCTGAATGAAGACAAATTACTGGACTTTTGCAATGCTAATCAAAAGGTGGAGACAATAAAGTTACAAGAAGGGGAAAAAATCATATCACAGAAGGGCCAAATGTTTAAGAGCCATAGAAAGACAACTAATTCACTCAAGTGTATTCTCCAGACAAACAGCAAATAGTTTTATCATTTAACACAGCAGAATTTAAATTAGGACACTCTAGTAATTATAGAACTCAGAATAAGCAATAAAGATTGAAAAAATATGAACAAAGGAATTTAATGACCAAGTCAGAATAATACAGCTGGAACTACAATTAACCACAGAGAGCAACAGCAGCTTCTGTGAAGAACTGACCTTCTATTAGAAATAATGACACGGCTACAAGTACAAAAAATTACTCCCAGGATGTAGTTTCATAATTTATGTCAATGTAGGAAGATCTCATTAGATGCAGTGAGTCAAAATTAGAGTGTCACCGTTACAAAAAGGAGTTCCACTCCTATCCATGTGCACCCACAGCTGCATGAATGCCTGTGAGCCAGTGTAATTTGCTGGAAATTATCTCATTCCACACGAGGCATCAGTTTTCTGCATCTTGAGCTGAATGGAACTGGAAGTGTGCAACATCCACCAGAGTCAGGGTAAGGAAGGCTGTGAAATTTGCACAGCATCTGCACAAGCAAAGCCTGAGCTGGGGCTGCCACAGTTACCTGTTCCCACTCTATACTGGCACTCACATGCACACCAAACCAAATTCAGAGAAATTATCAAACCCAAAATTAAGCTTCCTAATACAAAGTAATTTTTCATATGAATCAGCTCACTTTATGATTGTTCAGTAATAGGAGTTTGAGAACATTTCTAAACGCTGGTGACTGAATGTGGCAACCTCATTCCTGATCAATTTGTCATAAAAGAACAACTTCCTGTGAAAAGGGAACAGAAGTTGGGCCCAGACTCTCATAGGTAAATATAGGTCAAGTGTAAAATAAGACAGAGGAAGTTACCTGAACTATGACTGTATAAAATGTATCATGATAAAGCTTGTTATGAAAGAACCAATCTGTACTTCAAACCTGCTACAAGAAGACTGCTTTTAGTGGTTTTCAATCTTACAAAATGCTTGCCTTTTCATTTCTCAGACGTGCATCCTTATCACCTAGTTTATTTTCCTTTGTCTTCTCAATACCTTTAAAAAAGAAGAAACAATTTACAATACAAATGAATCTGCAAGCAGCCCATATAACTTAGATTTCATACAGGGTTATATTACTGACACTTTTACCAAACCTGAAAGGATTGTAAAAATGTTTCCCTCGACAACCATTTATCAAATTAGTATCAAGTTAGTATTCATGTTTAAAAAGGCCCTGCAGGTTCCAAAATATGCATACGTAAAAGACTGCTTTGTCACTGTTAAGAAAAAAATCACTTAAAATTCACTACAAAGCAGAAAAATATTTTCCATTAAATTCAGAGGAAGCATTACTATAATTCTGTAATTACATGCCTCTTTCAAGAAAACACAACTCATTTTAGTCATAGTAAAGCTGGAGGTATGAGCACGAAGGAAAAAAAAGAAAAAAAATCCCAACTCTAGAAACTTTACATAGCTTAACTGTTTTCTAGGAATTTGGCACCAGTATCTCACAAAACCTTTGTTCTATAAAGCATTATTTGTATTTGAGTTTAGCATATCATGTTTTACAAACTGACCATGTTTCACCTGCAGGGAATAGTTTTTCCACATTGCTCATCTTGCAACAGAACAAGCATTTTAAGACCAGGTAAGAGAGAGCAAGGAGATCTCAGACCTGACAAACTGGAAGATAAGGTGACAGTCCCACGAGAAGCAGGGCTGGGTCTGACACAGGGCACAGCAAGCTGGGAGTCTGGGCCCCCACTGAACTGCCAGAGACCTTTGGCCCACAGCTCTGAAAGCACAGATTCTGCAGTTCCAAGAAGGTTTTGCAAATGCAGCTCAGACTCACACCACAGCAAGTGAAACTGTTAGGACATGTGTTTGTTTTCTTTTAACACTGTCCACAAGGCCCAAGAAGAGGAGAAGCAGTGAAGGAGCCAGGGGTAACAGGCTAGCAGCAATTACCTCAGTGGGTACAGAAAGGAACAGGGAAAAAGAGAACTCCCCTGAAGTGCAGGTGTCTCCAGAGTTTGTAATTAGTTAGGATTCCTTTATGTCTAGGTTATCTTATTGCCCACCTTACAGGCAAAGTATGTATTTTGTCTTCCCACAGTGAGTACAGCACTGAACTGCTGCTGTCAGCTATGAATTGGCATTACCAGCAGCAAGATACTTCCTGAAACAAAACAATGGTGTTGAACAAAGTCGAACAAAGTCAAACAAAGTATAAGGTGATTTAGTTCAATTTACTAGAACTGTTCTTAAAAACACATCTGTCTGGGCAAATCAAGACCTTTGTCTAGAGAAGACATTAAGCTCATGCATGTTGGTGTAAGTGTATAATCAGACACTGAGCTCCAGCTCAAGCTTCTAACCTAAGCTGTTAGAACAGGCAATAAGGCACAGCTGTGTTTGTAGCTTCAAACCTTTTACCTTTGTTTTCTCAACACTTTCTACAACAGTGGAATAATAAATTAAAAATTATAGTATCAGAGTTTATATTCAATGCTTTTAATTGTTTCACAGCTAGACACTTTTCCTTGACAAATCCAATCCACCAGAGAAGGTGATGAGGGTGACATTTCTCTCCTCCAGCACAAAATGATCAGTATGACAAGCACTGAAGAGATCTACAACTTCCAGTTTCAGAATCATGACAAAGTATCACCAGATGGCAGCAGAAACCCGTCCCTGCCTTCCAACTCCTCGAGGCTTGATGGAAAGATTAGAGCTCCACTGCCAGGATAACCACAGAATTTCACCAACTAGGTCAACATTGCAGATACTTGTTCTAAGCCCAATATTTACCTTCTAAAGACAAACATTTTTTCCATTAGGTAGAAATAAAAATTTAAAAATCTATAAAATACAGTTCAATGCAGTCTGAAAGCCCAAGTAACATCAGAGGTTTGCAGTTGTTTTTGGTTTTTTAAGAGAGGTAAACTTTTAACAGACCCACACTAAAGCTATATATATATATATAAATATATATATATGTATATATATATATATTTATATGTATGTATGTATGTATAGGCAATGACAAGGTAGCAAGAGAAGTAAAATATCAAACTGAGGCTAAAAAGAAATCAAATTTTCTTTAAAGTCATTTGGAGTTTGGTCCCAGATGTACCATATACAATGCAATATTTTAAAATTAACTCACCCCACATTTCTTTAAATGTGTATCACTGATTTACACAGTGATGAACTATTACCTTTGTCACTGCTACACCACCAGGCTCCACTGATCCTATGCTTTACTGAAAGAGCCTGAACCATAATATACAACAGCAGCTGCAAAAACCACAGTGTACACAGGAATAAATGTTAGATTTAAAGCTTATTGATCAAATAATATTTCAGGATCTAGTTCTCAGGAGAAAACAGACAGCTGAAAGTAAGCAAAACTCTTAATTTTCTGCTTCTTTCCAGAGCCACAATTTGACTGACTGTGACTTGCACAGAACTGAGATAAAACCTGCACCTTGTAAAACCTCCCTAGTGTCCTCAATGTTCTAGATCTGATAGGCACTTTTAACATTACCTCATTTGTTCTTTCACTGGGACTTTTGTTCACTCTTCCCCCAAGAATTTCACAAGGAGCACACTGCTAATGAACATGTGTTTAAAGGACAGACATGAATCTGGAGAGCTCCCAGGTTTCCTGTTAAGTTCCTAGTTCCTCCAGTGATCTTTAAACATCCAGTCCAGTGTCAAGTTACTGTATGTATCTAATTTACAATATTGTAGTACTTAAGAACCAGTTTGAAATTCCCATATAATCCTGTACCACATAGCAGGAACAGAAAGAGAAAATATTGGTAGTACCATTCCTTGCACTCACGTAACATTATTGAATCAGCAAAGTCCCAGCAAATGTCACAGTTACAGCTTAATTCCTCTTCTAAACCTGTGAACCTAAAGTCTCACCTTTTGTTTTTCTCTATTTAAAAACAGGGACTAGAGGTTTGTTACTGTTGAGTTTCAATTTTTCTACAGAAAAACACAGGCTAAATTTTACTCACTCTGGTTATTTTCTCTCTTAGTCTGAGCTTCTACAGGAATAGACTGCAAGGCTGTCATAATCCTCTGAGCAATATTAGATAAAGGCACTTTAGAAATCTCACATCCTATGTACCGCTCCATTTCTAAGGTTAAACCTAAACACAGAACACACAAATTATGAATTTATCAGGGCTATGAGTAATCCTTACTTATATTCTGAAATTAAAGACAAAATATAGTGAACATGTTTAGCCATTCATTCTCAATAGAAAATTACATTTGATCCCAGACATGCCTGTCAGTATTGTATCGGAAATAAAAATATACTAATTTATAAAAACAAACCTCTTTGAAATAGTGTTTTAATATACCAGTTAAAAAAATCAGCATTCCTAAGTACAGCTAACTTGTACTAAAAGAAAATAAAATCTTACAAATAAAACAAGAAGTCTGTATGTCTGAGATACTTTCCCCCTCCCTCCATCTTTAAACTAGGCTGTATCTCGCATGTGCATACAGTTACTGTTACTAGTGCTTGGATTTTATCAGGAAAGACATAATTAACTCTCAAGTAATTGCCAAAATTAAGCCAACACAAGATTAAAGAAACAAGCAATACTGTCACAATATACAGCCATTAGTTACGTGTTGTTTCAGAAAATATCATTAAAGACCCCTACTTTCTTAAATTTTGTATAATTGATGCATTCAAATACTGCTATATATTGGTAACTTTAAAATAGCTATTATAGCTTGCCAAATTAAGAAAATGGGCAGCAACATTTATAGTCTCTACCAGCTTTGACCCCAGCTACTGTTGTTGTAAATGCTATCCTTTTCTGAAAAGGAGCTGTTTTTCCAGCTGACCTATCCATATTTTGTAATATCTACAAAATACTTTGGAGAATCCTTAGGTACAACACACTCTGGAGAATCACAAGTAACTGTCCACACTGATGACTTCTTGTTGTTTTACAGTTATACCAGAAGAATGTGTAAAACTTGACACAAACACAAGAGAAAAATCCAACATTTAAAAAAATACTTCAAGGATCCTGTTCACTCAACTATTCCTATACAAGTGGGTAACTGGAGTCCTGTTAGTCTGGTCTTCTCCCACTAGGTCCACTACATGAGCACATTGTCAAACTTAACCATCAGCAAACAACAGTTCCTCTGCCTACACAGAAATATATTTCTTGGCTCAAGACCTTGCAAACTTTAATACTTACAAGTGCAAATATTTGCATTCAATTCAAAGAGGAATATCCATCATGCTGCATTGGCACTGGCTATATCCATCTAGTTCTAATCAGTAAGCATCTGAGAGGTGGAATGACTTTCTTTTCCCTGACATTCCAGGAGTCAGAAGTACAATCCTTCCCTGCACTCAACTCCTCCTAACTTCTATGCCTAAGAGCAACACTTCTTTCCTACACAGGGTTAAACTCTTCCCTGACTTCTTGGGCTGGGAAGCAGCAGTCACAGCCCCAGGGGCAGACTAAAATGAGAACCCATCAGAATAAATGCAAAGAAGACACCATGACTGAGAACAGGCCTCAAAAAACCCACACAGATTCACCATAAATATTAACCACACTGAACTGAATTGATGGAGTTTGGCATTTAATAATATACACAAAGTATAGAGTTAAGCAGCATGAAATCCAGACATAAAGATATCCAACCAGTAAGCTAAAAAAATTACACATTTAAAAATAAGTTATAATCACATAGTTAGAAGTGTGCCATCAAAATAGTTTTAAGACTACTGTTACTGAATTTAAACAAATATACTAACCACCATCAATATGTACAGTGCTTGAAAGCAAGCACAGCTGATCCCATCAAAATATAAAAGACTGGAAGTTACCATACTATAAAAGCCTATTTAGTTCCACTGGTATATTAGGAAGCTATATAAAAATTTGATAAAAGGGCTAACAATGCACATGAAAGCACAAGTATAAAAGCATCAGCACTCTGAATTGAAATGCCTATCATTATAAATTATAAGGCAAACTCAGAAGTACAAAAGATAAAGTTAAAATTCTTATTCACTGACGAGCCACAGTAAGTATACACTGGTTTCAATGGAGAAGACAGACCATGAGTTAAATTAAGAGATATTAGAATGGTCTTAAAACAGATGGTCTTGGTAGTTAAAGCAGATTCTGGTACATATTCCAATACGTTTCTAACAAAGTGTTCTTAGAAACAAAACCAAGTCTTCTTAGAAGAACTGTAAGGGAAACAAAAATGGGATATCTGCTGCCTTTGAGAACTCTCCTCTTCACTATGAGCACATTACATCCTTGTTCCAAAATCTGGAATGCCTTCTCCACATTCATTTTGCAGTTCAAAAAGTTCTTACCATGCAAAAAGACTTAAGGGTTCACGTTCCTATTGATGTTATGCTGTGTGCAGCAGAAAAAAAAAAACACACAGGCCAGCAGAAGAACACAGGCCAGCCTGAACATACCTCTTTCAAATAACCAACAACTACTTCATATCCAAGAGTTCTGACAAAACTGGGATTCAATTCAGCAGGCAGAAGAAGCCATAAAGCAGCACACAGTCTCAGCTGGTAACAGTGGCAGTTAAGATTCACTGCAGCGACAGGTAAGTGTCAGCCTTGACAAACTAATGCTTATTATTCCATAAGCTCGTAGACAGTTTACATTAACATTTTCCTTTCTTAAGAATACATTGCTGTTTAGACATTAAGAACTGCACTGGTTCTGAAATTCTCATCTTCCAGACCACTGGCTTTAGCCTGAGACTGCTGCTCAAGCTTTTCCACCATCTCTTTCAACTGCTCTTCATCTTTGAAAAAATACACATACAAGTCTCTTTCCATCTGAAGCAGCCTATTGGACTCTAAAAAGCTTCTCTTCGACTTCAGGTCAGCAACCAGATCCTTAAGGAGACGATTTAGTTCCTCTAAATCCACTTCCAGTTGGTGAAACTGCTCATTAAGTTCCTAAGAAAAAATAAAAGACAAAAAATTATTATTTTTCTATTGTTAATATACTAGCTGAACTAGAAATAGGAAAGGTTTTTTGCTTTGGGAAGCCTTTTGTTTGTAATCAAAAAATAATCACAAAAAAACAGAAAACAAAGATAAGGGATTCCATTCCATGTATGTAATTTTTGAGCTCCATGTAACAGAACTCATATTGTATTATGCAAATGTAATTTCATTTACTTCTTGACCAGATGAGTTAAGACCATAAGAATCTGAACCTGACCTAGAGACATGAGTGAATTACATTTTCTATCAATTACAAGTCTTCATTGCTAGTCAAATCTTAAAAGGGAACAAACAAACAGAAAAAAAAGCACAACAAAAAGCCAAATCAATTTTACAATTAAATCATTAAATTACAGCTACAACTTTCCCAGCTGGCATTCTTGTGATAGCTCAGTATAAGCAGACTAATCATCTACTTGCACATTATTTCCTTATTAAAGGAATTACTTTTCTTGAGAAACAGTACTAGTAGAATGAGATGTCATATTTTAAGAAGTAATTTAAATCAATAGGAAGGTATTTGATTTTAAAAGTGTAATCTCTAAATATACTGTTCCAATTACAGTCTCATTCTTAAATAAAAACTGTGCTATATGCTGTAAATTCATTTGACAGATGACTGTTAAATATATTTTCATGTAATTAACCAAGAAAGTATTATGTAACAGAAGATTTCCCTTGATGCATTTTTGAGGTATCTACAAAGATTTAAAAACCATAACAAGGTGCATTTAACAAACCCTGTTCCCATTTAAAAGATGTTCTAAACATAATATCTGAGAGCTGTGTAGCAGGATTGTCCTACTACAACTGTCCTTCAAAATTCTGGTATTTTTATTTTGTCCAAATGACACATCCGTGGCCAGGCTTTTAAGGGGCCAAACCATACTATTGGGGTCTTAGAGGTAATAGGGGATGAAAAGCAACTTAAATGAATTTTCCAGTGACACCCTACCCAGACAAAGGATCTCCCACACCACAAGCTTACAGGAATGCAGGACTGCACACACCTTTGAAAGAAATTCATTTAGATGCAAGAGTTTGCTCAGAAACTAAAAAAATTACCTGCCAGCATTTACAAAAAATACAGCATTAGCCAAGAACAATGTACCTGTTCAGCATCCATCATCATTATGTTAATAAATTTGTTGCTAATTAGTGGGGACAGTTTGCATGCCTAGAGCCTTCACACTATACTTTTATCAGTAAAAGAACACGACACACAGTGCAGTAATTCAAATAAAATCATGAAGGGCTCACTGGACTCCGGAGCTGTAGCTGATTTGTTCCACCATAGAGAGCACCATGAAGGGCATCCACCTCCCCTTCTAGGCTGGACAAAAGGAGAGACTGCTCTTGAGCAGATGCTGCCAGCTCATCTTCCACTCTAGCACAGTCCTGCTTTAACTTCTGAGCCATCTGCTCCAGGCTTTTGTATGTTTTAAACAATTGTTGTTTTTTACTTCCTCCTTCCAGGAGCTGATACAGCCTGTAACAAGTGAAGTCAGACACACAAATATTTTAACTTTCCTAAGCACTCTATCATCATTAGTTAAGAGAACATGCCTGTGTTGAGAAGTCAGGGGATGAGTAAGGTAGGTTCTGCTGAGGGCACTTTTACAAAACTGCTATATCTCCCACTGATTTCAGAATTCCATCTATATATCGTACTGATTACTTGGAATAAAAAATATTTCAATATCAAATTAGCAGCAATGAAATATTGAAGTAACAGTTAGTAAGTACATCATGAATGCAAATAGCTGACAGTGTGGTTTTGCCAACTATTTCCTGATACTTCAAGAGCTGCAAAGTAAGATGGATTCTTTTAAGTGCTGAATGAAAGTAAACTTCAATGGCCAATGAGAAGTAAGAACAATCTTTAACATTTTTAAGCTTACTGAAGTATTTCCTGCTTTCCATCTGTCTATGAAGAGACTGCTAAGAAATTCTCCAATGAGTTATATGTCATGCAAAAGAAAGCTTTACACACTATAGCAAAGTGTATCCTTTCACTGCATCAAGAAAGGGCCTAATATGATTACAGACAACATTACATAGTCCAAATGTTACTGCCACCTCTGCATAACAAAATCTTCAGGAGCTAATATAAAATCAGACTGGCTTTATTAAGAGAACGAGCTGTATTTCGAAAGTAACTGAATGTCTTTCAAGTATCTTCTGTTTACAAACCCTATAAAGCTTTAATTCTTTCAACTTGCCTTCCCTTAATCCAAAAAAAAGTAGCCAGAAACATTCAGTGATTTGTAGACTTTATAATAAACCTGAACAAAAATGTAACAAGCTGACACAAACACAAAATAGGAGCAAAACTGCCTAATTCTTCCAATTATTCATTGTGCCTAACCATACTCAGCTATCACTTATCAATTATTAAAAAAAACAAACACTTAAAGCACCATTCTAAAGAAGTAGGAAAAGTCTTAAAGTAACACACCTATAATTATGCAATTTATCTCATCAAAAGGTTTAGTCTTGATGGAAGAGCAGCACAGCACACATCCTCAACTGTATCACCTGAACTTTAAGGAGACTTAACTACTTAGATGGTGAAAAACCAGACTCCTACATGGGTGCCAGGACACTCAAAAGAGACGGCAAATCAAGCAGTAAAAAGGAGCTACAGACATTTCATAGTCCAAAGGAGTCATTCCTCCCTCCTACCACACGGGGGGTTTTTGTGGGCTCAGCCGATGAGGCCGTGCACACAGCTGGGAAATGAGCGCTATTAACATCTACATCTCTAGAGCATCAGGAGGTGCCAGATAAGACAGGCTTGGGTTTGAACATTCTTTATGTTATGGATATTAATTAGGAATACTTCAGCAATATTAAAAAGACTGATAATTGAACAGTTTTTCCTCAGACAAACCTGAAAAGAAGTTCAAAGGACATGGAAGAGACAAGTTTCACATCTTGAAAGCTTCAGTTCTTGAAAATTCAAAATTCTAATTAGCTACAGCAAGTAAGTAAGAACTTGGCAGCAGGCAAGGCTTACCATGCCTGAGCCTTCATCTCCCCAGTATTATTTCAAAGAATATATTTCAGAGAAAGTCCAAGTCCAGCAGTGACTTTAATACTTACCTGCAAGATAAACCATCCTCTGAACTAATAGTGCTCCTTGGCTTTGCTTGTTCACTTCGTTCAGCTATCAACTGTAGTCTTTGCTGTAACTCATCAGTGCTTTGTTTCAGAGATTCTACCAAATTCTCAAGTTGGCAGCTGATCTCCTGGTGTTTCTTCAGCTCCATTTCAAAGGCCAGCTGAATAAGTTCAAATGATGTTTTCTGTCTTATCAAATGCCTGCCTATTTTATCTTGAATTGCAGCATAACAGTCCTGCCGAGCAATTTGGTGATCTAAGTATTCTTTCACCACTGGTGCAGTCAAAAGTTGTGCTTTCTTCTTAAGAAGGGGAAGCAGCTCTTCATTGTTTATCTGAGCTATATCTTGTTTAATTGCTGAAATTTCAGCACTCAAACTAGATATTTTAGCATCAGTGTTTTCCTCTTGTCCAATATCCTGCATAAAACAAAATATTTGTGAATTTCTGCATGGCTCCTGCCAAGCCACCTCCCAAACATTTCTTCAGTTCATGTAAGACTCATTTACTTATGTTATATTTAGCTACAAAACTAAATGAAAACTCAACAAATAGTTTTACAGAATTTTACAAAATAATGCAAATATAGATGAACAAAGTAGATAATAAATATATTTCAGCAAAAAGTAATTCCCTGCCAAGATCAGGAAACAGTTTATTAGGTTAAAAATAAAAGAGCTGCATTTTACCTAGCACCTATTTCAAGCCTGCCTAACTGAAACCTCACAAGCAAACAAAATTTTTTATATTCAGTCAGATATCAACACTGCTGGTAGAATCAATCTTTTTCAAATTACCCTAATCAATCAAGTCCTGTATACTAGTCATCCATAAATGAAAATATACAAACTGACACGATGCCTCAAGTTATTCCATGACTGGCATATGCAAATACCTTTCCTTTCATTATGATTTCTTCACAAATTCCACTAACCACATCTGCCTGTCACTCACTGGTTGAGAGACAGGGCTGGGGGCCCTGTCTGGGGCTTCAACTATCAGATTCATTTATTTGGTACAAATACTTGAGTTTCCAAGTGAGTGGACTAAAACTTTTTAAGCTTATGCTATGCAATACAAACAGGAATACATTTATCATACTGGCTCCCTGATACCACAAAATTGCAATCAAAGCTAAGATACCGTTTACTGTGCAAAGAGCCAGTTTTAATTTGAAAATTCAAAGTTAAACTAATCTAGAAAGATACGATAAATTCTAAGATTTTAAAGGTAGTGATGCTGGAAAGTAGAATTAAAGGTACTCTACCACACCGAAGAACTTGCAACGATGGAAACTGAAGATAATTCACAAGAGCCATTTTGTGGGCAAGACTAAAACTTCAGAAAAATTTCACTACATAGAACAATTGAAGTAAAAGTAACTCAGCTATTCCTTTCACTGGATCCAGTGGAACTGGCCTGTTTAAAACTCCAGTACCTTCTTTCACCTTTTTTGCCTTACCTTGTCCAAGGACTGCAGCAGGCTCTCTGCACACTGGATAGCTGCATTCATGCCCTCCTCTTCAGCTTGCAGCTGAATTAGCTGGTTCTGACCACAAATATACGCTGCCTGGAGCCTGGCTATCTCCTGCCTCTCTTCACAAAAGTCATTAGGCTCATCAAAAGGGACTTGCTTGATTAAATCTTCAAGTTGAAAGCTGCCTTCATGTGAATTTTCAGTGCATTTAGGCATACCTTCATACAAAAGCTTTTTTATGTGTGATGTAAGTGCTGCAGTGTTTTGGTCTTCCACAGACAAGTATTTGTCCAAAGAAAGTAGGGAAAAAAACCTTGGATGTTCATCCAACCCTTGTTCTGAATCCGAAGCAGTGAAGAAAGAGGCAAATTCCTTCACTGCAGCTATAAGAGACTGCAGTTCATTGTCAAGCTTATTATTTGCTGCAGTAAACACTTCCAGTCCTTCTTTCCAATACTTCAGCGCTTCTTCCTCTCTGCTTTGGAATGTTTGTAACAAGTGGCTGTTTGTAGCAACCAACAGTTGAAGTTTATTATGCCGATGAATTTGAAGGTTTTTTAACTTCTGAAGATCTTGAAGCTCATCCTCTAATTTCTCCACTTCTTCCCTGTCCTCCTCTTGGCTACTGTTTGTTGAACCCATGGGCTCCAAGGTTTTAAGGACTTCATCCAGTGCATTTCCTTCCAAAACAGGCTTACCACACTGGAGAAGATTATCAAAATCCTGCAGTTCTTCTTCAGATACCACATGCTGCCCATTTATGTTTCCACAAAACCACTCCAAAAATGAATTGTCTTCTGAAGACTCAAACATCCAGTCAAAATCGTCTCCATTAAGCTCATCAGCTTTTGGATATCCAATTTTTTTAAGAGTTTCCACAAAATCCTTCCCACAGCTCATGATGAAAATATTTTTGTAAGCAGAAAAGATCCAAATACATTAAAAAGTCTGAGGTATTATTCCAGCTTTAATTTTTTTGCCATTTAAAATGAATATTCAGTATTTTAATAAAAAGAGTCTGCACAGGAAAAGGGAAATGTCAGATCACAAAAAAACCAAACAAACCAAAAAAAGTCTGAATGCTGTTGTGGATTGAAGTGGCTATTCAAAGACTAGAAACCAATTTTAATTTCAGATATCTTAACATATTTTGTTGATCTAATCAGGACATATTTTTATATCAATTACATCCCAGATCATAGCAAGCACTTATGTTTTTCCTTAATTCACATAAACTTATTACGGAAACAGTATATATCATTCACTTAAAAATAACAGGTGTTAACATTGAACAATTGGCCTGCAAAAGTGATTTTACTTAAATGGTTTTCCACACATTCATTTAAAAAACCACCTACAATTATTTTAAATTTTCCAAAATGATCAGGGTTTTCAGTTTGTTCTAAAAACAAAGCTACAGTGATGTTACACTGCATTTCAAGATCTCAGCTATAAGGGTTTTTTTACCTCAACAGCAAGCAGAATCTTGTCTTCTAAACCTTTGTTTTATAGTTTCCTCTGAAAATTGAACAAGAAATACTTTACCATATAAATACCTCAACATAAAACTGAAGATTTTTTGATCAATTATAAAAAAAAAACAAAATTAAAATCAGTATAAAAATACTCTTGTGAAAACTGTCACAACTTACAAGAAATGGGAGTTTGCTGCTTTTCTGTTTCCTAGCAGACAAATAATCAGCTTTGGGATCCTACAGCACATGTAACAGACAGCAAAGGATATAGGATAAGTTATCAACAGTCAGGAGGACTTGTCTGCAATACTGTGGTACTACTAAGAGACTTTTTTGTTAGTTTGATATTACATAACACTTTGTTTCTAAAACATACATTTCACCCGAGAACCCCCTCTGCCCTCCTGGAGCACTGAACAAATAAAACCATTCCTCTAAAGCTCCCCACGTGTCTGACTTAGCTCAGAGGCTGCAATGACACAGAACAGAGGCAGCGTTCCAAGCCTCCTCTGCCCTCAAAGCACATAAATATGGGTGCCAAGAGGATGCTGCTACACTCTTTTCAGTGGTGCCCACTGACAAAGAGTAATGGCCACAAAGTGTAAGACAAGAAGTTTGACTTTAACATCGTAAGTTCGAACTTTACGTTGAGGGTCACAGGGCAATGGAACAGGCTGCCCGGAGAGGTCGCGAAATCCCCCTCTATGGAGACATTCCAAAACACCGCGGGCACGTTCCTGGGGAACCTGCTCCAGGTGACCTGCAGGAGGGTTGGCCTGGATGGTCTCTAAAGGTCCCTTCCAACCTTTCCGAGTCTGTGAAATAAGGGTCCGCACGCAGTCCTGGGCGTGGGGCCGCCGCGGCGCTGCCTCCAAACACCACAAAGAGCAGCCGCGGAGCCCTGCGGGAGCCCCGCGGTGCCCGCACAGGCGGGGCCCTCAGCGGCCGCCAGCCGGGACGAGCGCTCGGAGGGGAGCGGGGACGCGGGGCTGATCCCGCCCCGGCGGCAGCGAGCCCCGAGCCCGCGGCACGGCCCCGAGCCCGCGGCACGGCTCCGTACTCACCCCAGCGCCCTGCTCCGCCGCAGCGGCGGCTCGAGGGGAGCAGAGCGAGGCGGGAAATGGCGGGAAGGCTGAAGGGAGCCTCGGCGAGGGCTGAGGGAAAGGAGGGGGAAGGCGGAGGGGAGGCTAAGGGGGGTTAGAAAGGGGCTCAGGGAGGGTACGGGGCGGCGGCAGGAGGTTCGGGGGAGGCTGAGGGGAGGCTCGGGGAAGGTTCGGGGAAGCGCCCGCCGCTCGAACCGCCCGCCGCGCGCGCGGTGTCCCCGCCCCGCTCCCCCCGCCGCGCTTGCGCGCGCTCCCGCTCCGCCCCAGGGGGCCTCCCGCGCAGGCGCGCGGCGCTCCGCCTGGCGCGCGGCCCGCCCGCCGGTGACGTCACGCGCGCGGCGCTCCGCGGCCGCGCCTCCCTCAGGCGCCGCGCCTGGCGCCGCCCCCTCCGCCCCCTCAGGGCCGGCCTGCGGCTCTCCGCGGCCCTTGCGCGCCGCTCCCCCTGCCCAGAGCACCGCGAGGCGAGGATGGGGCAGACCTGAGCGCACTTGATGCCGTCCAGCTTTGAGCACCGTGCCCTTCAGCTTCCTCCTAGCCCAGACATGGCTAGCGGCGGGCACTTCGCCATCCGTACCCAGTATTGCTGTGTTGCTGGTGTTCACCCCTGCTTAGTCCTTTAATTCATGGGCCTTATATCCTTTATGGCCTTTTTGAACATGCTGACACCACTTCACAAGGCAACATCCCAGAACATTATTGAGTACTGCTTGAAAAGTCACTTTCCTGTTGTTTTGTAGCTCGTTCTAAAACCCATCAAACGATTCCTGGTACTAGGGTTTCAGGATTTGGTCACTGCTACCTCTGAATGTACCTTACCTGTGGTACTCGTGGCAATTAAAAAAAAAACCAGATTATTTTCCTTCAGGTGTGCCCTCTCCAGTTTGGAGAGTCCCAAAATTTGGCCTCTGTAGAGCTGGTGCTCCATTCCACTCGTTGCCAGCATCCTCCTCTGAGCCTTTTACAGGATCGCTGTGCCTTGCTCAGGGTGCAGAGATGAGACTGCACAGAGTCCTCAGGGCATGGGTGTTCCAAGGTTTTCTATGGAATCCTCATTTCCAGTGCCTTCCTTACAATGCTCTCTGTTTTCTTGGCTTTTTGGCTGCTGCTGCCCGTGAAGTTGCCAGAAAGCTCTTGCCACAGATTGCAGGACCTCTGCATTGCAAAGGCTGCTTCTCAAATGAGCATCATGTAAACTTGTCTCTAACCCTCTGAGCATCCTTTATCAGCCGCTCCTCGAGTTTAGCCATCTTCACTTCCTCTTTACATTTCGCATGCCACATTTTCCTGGGCTTCCCCGTGTGCTTTGCAACAGCCTCCTTAAATTTGTCATTGAGTCATACTCAAGCGGGGGGAGGTTTATGCCATGTTTTTCTATTTATGGCAGACTTTTTACCTTGGCTTCTAGACCTGTATCTTTAAGCCTTGTGGATATTTGCAAGCTTCTTGGTTTGCTCATTTAGGGTTTTTTTGGCATATTTCCCCATTTTTGCATAAGTCATTTTCTTAAAATTGAGTATCTGTTTGCTTTATTTGTCTTGCATTCATCTTAGTGTTAAGTTTAATTACATTGTGTTTGCTACTATTGAGCAGCTCACCCACTAATAGCTCTTGAATTAGATCCTCTGCACTGCTGAAGACTAAATTCAGAATGGCATTTCTTTTTGTTGTGGTTCATAGGGCCAGTTATTCTAAAAAGAAATAATTTATTGTATCCAGAAATGTTATCTCTACTTTTCACCCTGATGAAGCATTGACCCAGTCTGTATGGGGGTTGTTGAGCCCTCCCACTACTTGTCCTAAATGTGCAGCTCCTCTAATCTCAGTTAATGCAATTGTTGAAATGAACCAACACAGGGAAATGAGCAACCTTAGAGCTTAGCACAGCTAAGCAAGCTCACAGTAGGCTTTTTTTGATCAAAATCACTACCTATATCACTTGCAAAATGCAGAACATTGGTTTCTGGTATAATGTGGTCTGTGCAAGACATTTTTAGACTAAACCCTGACCTGGCAGTGAGTTCTCATGGGCAAAAAGAGCTGTAGTGTTGAATTCCTCCCCATCAGATTACAGTCTGATCTGCAGCTGCAATTTAGGCTGGCTGAAGTTTTCAAATCATCTTGCAGATAGAGTGCATTGTGTCTGTCCAGCAGGGAAGGAACAAAAGCATTCACCAGCTTATTTCATAATGCCCTGCTGTTTCAGACCAATCAGTTACTTGCATCAAAGTGAACTTCTCCTACAGTGGTATTTTGCACACTTGTGCTTCACAGTGTTGTGGTTTGGGGTTTTGGGGCTTTTTTATAAATATCAGTGTAACTAATGTAAAAAATACCTGCATAAAAGCAAATTTTAAACACCTAGAAAAATCCCTAAAATTCTGCTGTCCAAAGGCAGCTCTGCCAATGAATTCCACAAATACATCTGAGAAAAGTTTGCCTGTCTTTTGTCTGTCAGATTGTCTGGCTGGATTGCTGCAACTCATGCCTTCAGTTCCCTGTGTGACTGCTTCCTCTCCCTCTTTCCAGACTCACACAGCTATGATGTCCCCCCTCCTTTGTGGCCTTTCCCAAAACCTATGTCCCCACCTGTTCACCTGGGAAAGCAGCACTGCATGCTCATTCTGTAGCAGGTTTGGAGCTACGTCCGTGCTGGCCAGTGGCCACCTCTTGAAAACAGGGAAGAGCTCCATTTGGCTATGTTCAGTGCAGGAAATAAGTTATTTTTCTTTCTACCCAGACATGGAATTCACATGGAAGTTTTCATCATGGATTATTAATTGCAGGCTCCATTCTATCTCTGCTTTGTCAAATTTGGTGAAAATTAGCCAGAAGGTTCAGAAGTTATCAAGAAAAGGAGGAGAGGAACAGATGGACGAAAGAGGAGTTGACAGACAGCATGATCTCATAATCCCCGCTGGCATAGGAATTCAGGCTAGAATTGAAATATTTTAGGTCAGAACACTGTGCACTTAAAATTCTCATTTTAAAAGAACAAGGCTCTGAAGAGAAACAAATTTTCATCTGTTCGACTATCCATCAGCTCTTAGGGCAGAGATTAAACAACAGCCTTCTACAAACATCGCCAGAATTTCTAACCTCCCCTTTCCCCACCTAGCCTCAGACCCATGTGCTTTAGCTTTTGCTTTTGCAGCTCCTTTTTGGTCAAGATTGTTTTCCTCTGATTCTTTTTTTTTTTTCTTTTTGGTTGTGTTCAGTCAAAACATAATTAAGGCTTACCTTACCCTTTTTTTCCATTCTAGGAGCATTTGTTTTGCATCTGTTTCCTAGAACTGGAGAGGCTGCTTAGATAGCATATTGCCTTTACAAACCATTTTATGGTGAATTCCAGCAGATTAAGGCATAAACATTTCTGGAAGGATGTCTGCAAGCTCTGCAGTATTCCATCCATACGGTGTTCTGTTTGTTCCACTGCAAAATATGACATCATTGTGCCTGACACCTCGGAGAGGAGCTCTCGCTTGCCCATCGTCTGAGGCTGTAACAAGCAGCCGAGGAGTGCAGTGCCACCACACAGGCATTGCAGCTGCCCCGCCTGAATCCTCCCACTGGGATACATCTGTCAGATGAAAAACTCAATGTCGTTTGCTTGTTACTGCGTTAGGGTTTTGTTTAGGTTATGGTTTGGTTTTGGGGGGAAAAAAATCAACACAGAGGAGGCAAGGAAATAGGCTTTTAGCTGGTGAACTGTAACTGTACCGAAGCTTTTTGATTTTGAATCATACTGCACATCTGGTCACAGCAGCAGGATTGCAAAGGTGCCTGCTGCAGATTGTTGGAGCAACAATTATTCTTTGGAAATGCCCTATCCTAAAATGTAATACATTGCTTTAAGCAAAATTGTATTCTGGATTAAGCTCAACTTTTAACTTTTAAAAGTGCCATGTGAACTTTTATTATAACAAAGTCAGAAGATAAGAATTTGGCACCAACTTGCTTTCTTTGCCAAGTGCATGGATCTTCTCTCCAGAAGTATGGTAGATTTCATTCTGAGACCTTGTATTCCCAGAAAAACAGGTCAGAGTGATTAGTTTCCTTCAGCTTTGTTGGACTCAGTACCATAAATATACAAGAAGCTCCTACATGTTCTGGCTACCACTCCTAATGTATTTAAACATATAATGCACAAAGGGATATGTTCTTTTTCCTAGAAAATTGTTTGTTTACTCTCCTGACCCTGTTTTGAATGAAAACCCCAATTTTCATCCTGAGAGGTAGGGCAAGCTTCTGGATGCTTACTATTAAACTTGAAACATCCATCATTAGTGAAATCAGGAAACTTATTTTTCTTTTAAGCAAATGGTAGGATATGACAAATGTCATAAACAGAGCTGTACAGATCATAAACTGTACAGGATTTACAAAAATAGTGCCAGCACATTTATAATAATTTTTTTACCCAGTGCAGTTCTTGTGCTGAGAAAACTGGTGCTGTCACAAAGTACAGCACTGCTAAAATTACAGCTGTTTTTTTCTGTTGTAATTAATTTATAAAATGTTATTAAGTGCTAGATTGTATTTTATGTTTATTTTGTGATAATATTATTTTCAAAGAAAACTGTGATAGAAAAATTAGTTTACTATGCTTTGCACATGAGTATCTTACTGATTCAGCAGCTCAGCTTATTCAAATCAAATATAAATGCATCAACTAGCTACTGGCCATAATTTCAACCTAAAACTACTATTTTTGTATTTTTAAGGTATCACTGTATTTAGGACCAACATGCGTGACAAACTGAAACACAAACCAGGGGATGTCACACGATGCAGCTGAGAGAAAACAATGTCATTTACAAAAGGATTTCAGCTCCATCCTTCCTCTCATCTCTCATCAGCTAAAATGCTTGTTTTTGTCTGGCTGCACATCACTTGTGATGTGACTTCCATATTTGACAAAATAAACATGCAGACCTTGTAGGCTGCCTTTTAATGCTTTTTTCTCTGTCTTGTACCAAGCTGAAATTATTTCAAGTGTAATTACTTAGAACAGACACTAATGCATTTCAGTTTGCACTTTGCAAACAGGTTAGTTAGTCTTCAGAAATGTAAAGTGGAAATTTATACAGCACCCATGGTTAGAGACAAATACAATTAATGACTGCTGGGGTTTCAACGGGTCATTGTGTGTAAAAGAACTCTTAAGTAGCACCCCAATCTTCATACCATGCTATTAATTTGAATTGCTAAAACTCAGTGAGCTCCTTATGAAATAGCTGACATGAAATAAGCTGACATGTAAAGATTTGCAATATGCAAAGAACTGCAAAGAGAAGAAACACTATGCACAAAAAACAAGTGATGAAAGTTCAAAAAAAAAAACCTGAGTAACACAACAAAAAGGTATAAAAATTTGTATTTATATTATGACGAGATAATGATACAACACAATACTCCATGTGCTACAGAACGTAGCAAGCGCCATGTACGTGTGTACAAATGAATCTGTATAATACAGTAAAATGCATCTCACAGACTATGAACCATTCCTTTGGCTCTGGGACCCAGAGGCTCTGGCACAGAACCCACATTAACACCTTTAGGTAACAATTTTACCAGTAAGCAGCAGAAGGCTCAGTCAGTGCTTCACCTGCACCAAAATTTCATCTCAAACATCCATCCTGCACAGACCCTTCCAATGTCATAAATCCTCTGTAACCACAGTTTATGCCTCTCATGCAAAATGAAAGAAAGGAATTCTGAACTTGGGGCACCTTCACTCTGCTTTGCTCTGGCTGGACACGTCTCCCCAGGAATCCTTTCCTGGGCTTATTTACAATACTTCAGGCACAGAGAACAGCCAAGGTGACCAAATGGTCTTTTCTGTTTCATATATCCCCTGCATTTTAGTTCTGGGTAGCTATGGAACACACTTGGATGTTTTCTTTACAGCTGCCAGTTAAGAACTGCATTTAGACAGTCACTTAAGCAAATTGGTTCATTTAATTGCTGGCAAAATTAATTTCTGATGTGTTTGCCCCATTAGTATTTGTAGGGAGTACAGCTCTTCCTTAAAGGGATCCTAAAGGGTCTCAATTATTCTTCCCTCAATTTTGAAAAGTGTAAGTTAATGGATTAAGTATCAACACTGTTACTAGCTCATACCACATGCAAATAACGACCTCTACCATTTAAAAACAAATTTAACAGATTTATGAAAGAGTAATTTGTTTTGAAGACATTCCTTTATCATCATAAAATCAAATGTATAAAATTAATATTACTTAATTAAAAACTGTGATGATGTGGTTCTTTGAAAAAATGTGTTTCTTTCCATGTGGCTGATCTGCAAGGATGAAAAATTTCACCACTAATTACCAGTCTGCCAAAAAGTTAGTAAAATGGTGAAATAATCACTTGCCCAGGAGCAGAGACTGCTCTAAGTACCTCCAGGAAAAGCAGAAGTACTGGCCCAGAGCAGGTCTGCAGGCAGAGCTCACATTCCTAACTTCACCTCTTTCTGTTGCCCAGTTCTCTCCTCTTTTGTCATTTTAAGTTCATCCACTGAAATGGGTCATGCAAAGTGTACAGTCAGATGCTCAGAATACTGTTATTTATCACTGTAATTTATTTGTAGATCAAGTAACTTTTTTTCTACTTCTATAATTATATGCATGTGGTATAGTTGAACCCATACTCATCCATGTCAAAAATATAACACCATTGAAGTCAGTCTTAATTCTCTAAGTTAGAACACATTAGATGTGTTAGATTTTAGATAGTTTTTTTCAACTCCAAATCTTATACTAAAAAGTTAGGATTGAAACTCTATAAATACCACATGGAAAACTTTCCTCATGGATTTTTTTGATGCTCCTTTATTTCGGTTTTAACCTGCTAAAACTCACTCTGGACCGAATTTGTTCTTTGCAGAAGACATTACAGGACCCAGTCTCTGGTCAATAACGTGTTGCAGAGCTTCTAGTGCCAAACCTGCTCTTTTCAGAAGATAAAATAAATCAGCTGCAATGGGCCTGGCAGGGTACAAGCTGGGCAGAGAGGGGATGGATGCAAAGAAGGATTCATCCTCTGAATTGCAGTGGAGAATATGCAAAAAGAACTAACGATTTTAGGCTGTTTTTTTGTGCCTCCCTCCAGTGATGCCAGAGTGCAGGCCCGGAGCTGGAGGGAGCACTAATCCAGGAGCAGTGCAGAGGCGTGTATCCTCTGACACCTGCGTGCTGCAAGGGAAAGCCCTGCCTTGCTTCTCCCCCAGGAAACAGGCCAAACCTCTACGTCTCCAGAAAAAGAGCTCTGCGATGACTTCATCTCTCCAGAGCCCCTTCCACAGAGAAATAGACCTCGCAGCCTGTAATCTTGTCCCTGCTCCTTTTCCGATGTGGTAACTGCAGAGGAAATGGATGAGCTGAGCAGCAGCACCCCCTCGCCGGCTAAAAGCGCGGTCATGACAACACGGCAGAGCTGCCAAGGTGGTGGCAGGACTTCATCTTGCAGCAGTTTGCTTTTTGCAGTCCCACTGTGGGCACAGGTACACTTGTGCACACGCACGGGGCACACACACAAGTGTCCAGCTGAGGAAAAAAAATAAAAATAGCACTGTTTGCATCCCAAGGTGCTGTGGCCACAGGCAGTGCTGCACTGGCTGCGCAGCAGAAGCTGAAAGATCAGAGCCCCGACTGGCCCCACTGACTGCAGCTCTGCTGGGAGACAGGCCAGCCCCCAGGCCTGACCCAGGAACTGCTGTGCCATTGCCTCGAACGGGGCTGCTGCTGTCCGGGGGCCGTGCCTGAAAATTCCACCTTAAATTGGGCTGTGCTCGAGGGAGAATGACACAGGCAGTATGGTGTCATTTTTCTTTACCAGCGTTAATAGCTCCCAGCTGTAACAACTGAAAAAGTAAAAACAAATAAACCCTTTTTATTTCCACTCAAGATTATTCGAGTAATTTTTATTGAAAATATAAGATCTACAAAGCCATGGATACCCAGCGTGGAAGAACTCATTAAGTTAGCACATTCATCTTTAAAAGGAAAATTTCAGGTTGACCTAAGGTACAATAATGTTCAATTTAAATTCTCGTTTTTCCTTCTGTAAGTTTCAAATCTCTTTTCATTAGGAGGTTCTGTGCAAGAGCTGCTTGTCATGAAAGGAAACACTTTACAATCCATGAATGTGTTCATTATATAATAAATGAACAGCAACAATATACTAGCCTCTTTTTTTTTTTTCCTGTTAACAGTCGTGTGTTAAAGTAAACTCTTATTTTTTTTTTCCATGATTTGGAAATTAGTTACATATGCACCAAAGGAGCTAGTAATTTCTGCTGCTTGTCAGCTACACACAATGAGTATATTGCTGTGTGCTTTCCCCAACAATGAGGATTTTAGTAATATGCAAGGTGTATAGAATGTAATACCAAAACCTGCATCACAGAAAAGGTTAATTGTTTTCTTATTCAGCTGCCAGAGTTGATAACCTTAGGCCCCTCCCCAGAGCCAAAGTAGGGGTGGCCATCCTTTAGGTTATGTAAATTAAATGTATACGTTTCCTTGTTGGCAAGTTCCAAGCAGTAAGCGAGAGTGCAAACAAGGATCTGTAAGCTGCCACAAAATGTATTCATATTTCTACTCCGTGTTGTAAGAGGCAAAGGGAGGACACGTATGTCAGATGTTGAAAGAACAACTGAACCTTTGCTTTTGATCATTATGGTCAGTCTGTCATGAGGTCTTGGATCTGAATGCTAAAAATGGCACCACACTTGGACATCCCATAGCCTTACACAGTACGTTTGTGTTTCCCAAGCCACTGAGCACTGGTCTCACAGAGACCCTGACTTTATAAGCTAACAAAAAATAGATTTGGGTGCTGAAGAATCCAGGGGAGGGCTCATACCAAGACAATTAACCCTCGCACCAAAACCTAATTTCATGATTTTACTTAAAGCCACACTGAATCAGTTGTGAGAGGGTGAAGATATAAATACACCTCTCTGCTTCATCCATAAGAAGGTGGACAACTGACCATTTGAACAGAGGGTCTTGAAACAAAGCTTAGTTGTCCTTTAAACAATGAGAAGGAGAGGCATACATAAATGGTCACCAAGGCACAATATGACAAAGGTGAAGAGTCCCTGAGACTCTGGTCTGGGTCTGTACCATTCCCCTCCTTATACAAGTAAATGAGAACATTTAGGAAAATATAATACAAAATCTCTTACAGGAAATATAGACTACACTTGCTAAAATCACTTCCCTAAAAGTGTTTATAGCTTTTTTCTTTTTTTTTTCAATTTTTTCTTTTTTTTTCTTCTTTTTTTCTTCTTTTTTTTTATTTTTTTTAAAAGACCTTCTTTAAACAGATAATGCAAAGACTGGTCCATTTTTTTTCTTACCCGGCAAGCCAAGCTCTAATGACTTCACTAAGCAGAAGTTGTATTAAAATACATCTTCATAGTATTGCTACAATTTGGGTAAATATGTTCTGAACAGCTTGATGAGTACTAAATAAACTTTGCTGTTTTACAGCATACACTTTAAATTTTTTGCACTTTTTTTAAGAATAGAAAATGCAATTATAGTGTGCAAAAGAAAAAAAAAAATTATCCTCTAGCTGAATACTGTAATTTTAAGCCATGCCTTCCATAAAAATGTATTGACATGTGTAAATAGAAGAAAAGAAAAAAAAATGCAAGCAAAGAGAGATTTCCTTGCAAGGAAGGATTAACTATCACAAACTGGATCACTTGAGTTTTGTATTCTTCAGAGAAAGAAATTAAAACAACAACCCATAAAACCACTGAAATGCTTCAAATGTCATCCATTCCACAGTAACAGGTTAAAACTGCCATGTTGCTTTCTACTGCTCCCGTTAACATGGATAGAATGATTTGCTGCTGGTTGGATATTGAATACAAAAAGCAAAAGAAAGTTGAGATCATCCCACATGAAGTCATTATTAGAGCTGGCTTTTCCCCTGTTTTGAAGTACAGTAGTGACTTGTAAATACGACCTTTTCTAAAGATCATTTGAGATTTGAAGATTTATGGGGCTGCTTCACCCAAACAACTGCTGAAAGAATTTACTCTATGGAGCCCACTATACAGCATTCAAAATGTTTTGGGTTTGTGTTTTTTTTCTCATGAAAAAAATACCACAAAAAGTAGTTTTAGGTTTTTGTATCTCTGAATCACTAACACATTGTAGATTTCATTTATTCTTCCATGTTTGAAAATGGTTTCTGTAAAATCAAAAATAAACTGTCAAACTCCCTTACACCATGCTTCCAACAGTTTGAATTTAATACTTCTTGAATGGAACGACATAATTGATTTCCTTTAAATTGCAGGATGGCTACATCAAGCTAGCTTTAAGTCACAACTGTACCTAACCACAGTTCTCTGCAGCAAACCCATGATTTACAATATCTAATATTGTGGTTACAGTGCAGGGAACCGTGGGTAAGAAACCTCCATGTCAGAGTGTTGTGGTTGGGGTTTCCCGGAAGAGTGGCAGTTGACACCTCTGGAATATTCATAGATAAGTGCTTCAGTCAGATGGTCCTGAGTTGGGCAGGTAACTCAGGCACTATGAGAGCCTGGCATTCAGTCTGCGGGAATGTGTGTAACCTCCGTCACTCGAACCGCTCTGCAAACTGTAGTGGTCTTCAGCATCACTGGCACTTCCAACACTGTCCATTTCACCTGGAGTAAACTCCATTCCTTCAATGTCTACTTCTAAAGGAAACATAAGAAGGCACATTTTCAGAAAACTGTAGCAACTAGTCATGGGCCAGTGTCAATTAACACCTGAATCACACTTCAGTTGCAATAATTAAAAAAAAATAAGAACTGGCACAGTAATTCTTGAGGAAAGGATCATCTTGCCCACTTGAGAATTAAAATCCCTTCTGTCCTCAGCCACATAAATACACTGCATGACATCAATACCAAATGCTTTACCAGAACTGTTCCAACCTGCAACAGACACTGATTTAGAAAAAAGCTGTCCCTCAGAGGCGGTCATCCTGCAGCACTGTCCATGGTAATTCCAACCATGCAGGTGTTGGCAGCCCATGGTGTGACCATCTGTCCCCAGGTAACTGCCCCAAGACCACTCAACCCCCCGGGCTCTGGAACAGTCAGCCTGGGTGACTTTTCTGCCCAGAAAAACTTCCAAATGGGAAAATAAAAAATGGCAACAGCCAGCTTGACAAGCTGTCTTAAATGAGAAGCAAATGCAGAGAACCCTTGGTAATTGTTGCACAGAAAATGTTTTAAAATTTCACAATAAATTATGTGGAAATAATTTATTCACACAAATTAATTAAGCTAAATAAGATATCTTTTTTTCCACAAGAAAATATTATGCCAGCCTTATACCAATAATTACACTAAAAATTCAAAACATTAAATGGCAGTTGTTAAAAAAACTGGCAAAAAACACATGCAAGATAAAAAGCTTTAAAAACACAAACAATATTAAGAGCCTCAAAAGTGATTAGGAAAAAGACCATTTTTCAAAGGATGTGAAAAAGATGCCTTAATTTTTTACTCTTCAAACCTCATTATGCTATAATTTTGTTTGGGTTTTGTTGAAAGCTTGATTTTAGTTCTAAATGACATTTCCTTGTTTCCCTGCTTTCCTTTTCCTTCCTGCTCCTGCAGGTCCCTTTGGAAGCCCTGGCTCAGTTACCTTGTTCAGAGTCAGTGGATATTGTTGATCCCATGCTGTCAGTGCGGATCCGCTCCATGCCCTGCACGGAAAGCTGCTCCAATCTGCGCTTGAGGTAGCGGTGCTCCCGCTGCAATTGTTCTTTAATGTTTAGAGCTTTTCGGTCCTGTTCTTCCAATTTCTTAAAAGGAGAGAAACACAGTAAGCTGACAGTTTGTACCCATGTCAAAGCATAAGTAACTGAAGGTCTTCTCCTAAACAGTAATTTGAAAATAATTTAAGTATTTTTATTAATTAATATAAAGATAAAATTAAATATAAATTTCAATTTTTTAGTTAGCATTCTGTAGAGGTCAGTACAATTTTAGCAGGCTTTGTTTCACAGTAAGATATGTGATTACAGGGGAAAAAAAAACAATTCAAAAAAATCCCTCAGAGACTCTCTTGCCACTAGCAGACGTTCCTTGGCTAAGATCAAATTATTGTTGCCTTGGTGGTAGGGAATATTTAAATCATTTTATCAGGAGAAACCAGCATCATCTTTGATAACTTGAGCACAGCTCAGGTTTCAGTGAGAATATAATCCATCTTTAGATGAGTCTCTTACCACACCTATCACCATAAAGGAACCATCATGAGCCTGAATGTTCTCCCTCCTACCGCAGGCCATGGAAAATTTTAGCATTTAAAAAGCTTCATTCACAATAAGCAGCATTAATTATATATAGAAGGAGGCATTTACTAACAACTCTCTTTATTCTTGCTTTTTTTGTCCTTGAACTTCTGCAGAGCAAGTATGATAATTCTGTGATATCACCGACAAAGTCGGTGGTATTAATTCAGAATTTCTCAGCAAGCAGCCTGTGAAAGGATCCTTCACATATCAACCTAAAATCTCTCCTCTGACAGAATAAAAGCAGGTATTAATTTTGCAAATAAAAAGAATACTTCACACTCGGTGAAATGTGCTGCACTGTTGGTCCAAATGCAGTAACAGGAATAAAGTACCTTTTTGTATTTTAACTGAGCCCTTCTCCAAATCACTGCTAGCCATTTAAAAAAATTGACTGCATAATTAGGGAAAAATTTGTAAGAGTATGATGGGATTAAAAGCATGAAGGATACACAAATCAAAACACCTTTTATTATTAAAAATTATCTATCTGATGCAGGTTGTAGGAGTAAAAGCACTCATAAGAGTGAGCAGATTTCTCTGTGAGCTGTGTTTACATCATCACCGAGATTTAGGAGATGTGCAGGGACTGAATACAGCTGCTGAAGTTTCCTCCCTGCTGCCTGAATGAAGCTAGACTTGGTTTTCTGAGGAGAGCAGGCTGGGACAGTGCACAGCAAAACACAAGCAAAACCCTTTCAGAGACTTTGCTGTTCCCATGCAAGCCTGGAATAAAAGTGTTTGAAAAAACAATTGACAGCCGTGAATGGGGCAGTTTCCTGGCTCAATGAAATCTACCTTCTTCCACCACATTTTAAGCCCCCTCCCAGGTAATATGCTTTGTAGATAATCATCATAGGTGGATACACAATGTTATAATAGGGAAAGGGGTTGGTACATCCATGTACACAACAAACCAAATGTGCCCAATTGATCAGACTTCCTTTTCCTGGATTTTCCTGGCTGCAATCCCAAACTCTAACAACTATTTTAGGAAAGAACTTAGTGATTCATATCCAGGAGACTCAAAACTGTCCAGTCTTTCAGAGCAGATCTCAATATATGGGGGGTGTGAGTGTGTGAAAGTTGAGAACTAATGACTGTGTTCAAAATGCCAGCTGGGCACGGGCAAGCTCTGGCAGGGCAGGGGAAGGAGCTGACCTGACAAAGGGGAGCAATTAAATGCTAACCCAGTTAGGGCAGGTTCAATTAAAATCCTAAAAAGAAAGTTAAACTTCAGTCTTGGTTTTCAGAAGATGAGTACTTGGTGCTGTGCAAGACAGATCTGGAAAGAATCTGTTCCCAGCTTTTTTCATCGGCAGCTGAAATGGTAACTACAGGGCTAATCTCGCACACTCGCCACTTGTAAAAACACTTTTTCAATTTGTATGCATAAGCCCATCATAGGGGGGCAGCCCAAGACAAAAACCACATGCAGTGCCTTTCATGCATGTTAGCCTGAATTATAAACAAGAGGCCAAAATCTCAAATGGTAAAAACAGGGGTTGCCCAGCTGGAGCAAATGTGCTTAGAAGTGCTGAAAAAGTAGCTCTGTAAACTTGTTCACAAGAATGGTTTTGCTTAAATTAATCTTTATTTCTTCATATGAATCACACCCACTTCTTTAACAGCAGTGAATCTTAAAGCTGTGCATCAGCAGGCTGTTCTCCAAAATATTCCAAGATTACTGGCAGTGTTCAATTTTGCCTGACACTCTTCTTGACCTGTTTCTCTGTAACACTGAAAAAATGCCAGATGAGTAATTACAGTCCTGGACACAGCAGCAGAAACCTGTTCTTTAATTTTTACATTTGAATACCTCTTTGTCTTATTTCTGCATATAGCCCTGTTCCCTGAAAATAATGACAGTGAAAACGGGAGTGAAGGTATCTTTGGAGAGAGAAGGCCTGAGGAATAATTTCCCTTAAATTCCCTGTGCAATTGTAGAACCTGCACTGCTGGTGGATCATAGATCAGATTTGAGGCTGTTTTTTTTTTTTTTGTTTTAAACTTGTAGCAAGGGGAGCAGCAATAAAAGGCATTTAATTTTTTGTTTCATTTAAATGAGAATCTGGTCAACAAAATGTTGATGGGGTAAGGTTCACTAATAGATATAATCTTTTTTATTCTATTATTTTTTTTCATCATTAATGGACCTGGCTTTTTACATTTTAGTAAATGCAGTACAATACTACTTTGCTCAGTTCTTAAAAAATAAATATATTAATCAAAGAACAGCTTTGATACATTTTTTTAAATTATAGTGTAAATGATTAAATACACTAGTTAGTAACTAAGCAGAAATCACAAAACCACTGTTCCATACATCTGAGATGCTAAATTGCAAACCACTAAACTTTGACACTGTGACTGAAATCCCTGCAAGTAATAAAGGCCAATAAATCCAGAAGATTGGACATATGGATATGGACTTTGTGTGAAAATTTGTTTCCTCTCTATGGATACACATTCTGGAAGATTCTCCCTTAAAAGAAATAAAAACATGGATGAATGTTTTTACCTTGATATGCATCTTAGCTCTTTTCAACAGACTTAGAGTGGTGTGTCTGGTGCTGTCCGGCCCGAGAGGCACAAGCTGTTTTAGCTGTTCCAAATAGAGCCGGAGTTTAGCCCGCCTGCAATCATTAAAAACGAAGAGCGTTGTAGTGGAGCTGCACCCGAGCAGAGGCTCCTATATGCAAACACCATCTGTTTGCAGGATCTCTGTGCAGAACTCGAGTCAACCGTGGCTTCCTTTCCCCTCCCTTTGGCAAAGTTTCAGACTGAAAGGTCACTTGAAATGCAGTAATGCTGCTTGGCACACTCAGACAGGAGGCTCATACCTGTATTTCAGAGCAGTCTGCTCAGCCTGGTCAGTCCCACCTTAACCAAAGGGGAGTGTGCTCAGAGATCTGAGACATCCAGGCAAGGCTGCACAATCAACCTGTGGCTGGGCAAGGAAAAAAAACCTGGGATTTTTCCCAATGCAGTGATTTCTGCAGGCACAGACAAAGCTGTGGGCAGCTGCAGACCCTGATTCCCTTCTCCCCATTCCTATCCCTGCCTGCTGCAACAGGACACACTCCAGCTATGCAAGCCAAGGGCATCCATACAGCTCTTCACAGCTCAGAGATGTTTCCAGACATGGTTTATCAATGTATTTTAACAAGGAGGTCCTGATGCCCCTTCTCCTCCCTTCTACTGACCCACAGTCCCCCCAGGAGGAGATGTTCTTCCTCACACTGCACTCTGTTTATTATAAACACATAAGAAGAAACACTAACAGCCATACTCCTCAACAACAAGGTCCTGCTTTCTCTCCTACACCCTTGCAAGTATCACTACTGCTGCACTCAACAATCTCTCCTGTACTACTGCCGTATCTATCAGTAAAAAAAGGATGAGCAAAGTACTATTTCTACGAATGTTTTCAAAACTAGAAAGCAGCTGGCAATACAACAGACCATGAAAGAGTTGCTTGACCTATCCAAAACAAGGCAGTGGCCAACCAAAGAACTGCATGGGAGTGTGTTTCTGTAGTTACATCCTAAAGAAAATCTCTCTTGGTTTTAATTCACAGCCCTGGAACAGGAATCCACACAGTTCTGCAATGAGATAGAAATGGATGTGGAAGTGCTTCCATGATTAACATCCTCCTTTCTGCCAGCCCGTTACAGGCTGAGCAAAGCCATGACCTGGCTGACATCGCCCTCACAGCCATAAGAGGAACTGAAGCAGATCCCAAGTGTGAGGTGAATAATCATCTTTTTCAAATTTGCTCGATGCTGCATGAAGGAAACAAACACTGTAAGGAATTCAACACTTCTGGCTGAGAATGAACTTACTTTTGAACAATGAGTTCAGAACCACAGGCTAGCATCAGTGTTTGAAATGCAGCTGAAGGGGATTTAATATGCAGCAAATGACAAATTAAACGTTTGTAACTGGAATGATTAGTGCAATGTGAAAACAACCTGGGCATTAATAGTGAAAAAACCCAAAGCAAAACAGAACTAATACAGAACAGTAATGACTACATACACATTTAGTTCTGTCTGCCTATAAATCAGCAGTGTACTAGCTAAGAAACCACAGAGCATTTCCATAAAATTTAAATTTTTTTCTTCAAGCCACTTAGGGAAAAAGGACTTTCAGTAAAAATATGATTCACAAGAGAAAACAAATGACAGACTTTTTGTTTAGGTGTGGGGTTTGTTTTTAAATGCAAGGCTCCAAACTTAAGCATCTAAATGTTTTATTTAAACAACACCAACAAAGACTGGCTGAAGTATTCACAAAAATTGCCCATCAGATCCCCTGAGGCTGCTACCTTAAACTGGAATATCAATCTTTAAAATACTGCAATACACAAATTAGGGAATCCTGGTATTTATACAGAAAATCTTAATAAGGCAAATTTTTATTTCTGTCCCTGTAATCTCTAACAACTACCTGGGGTAGTTGCATTTTAAATACAACAACTTGTATTTTAAATACAAAAACTTGTCAATAACTAAATTCAAATAATCATTTTGTTTTCTAAATGACCTCTGAACATACACACATGAGTCTGCGTCACTCAGCCCAACCTGGATGCAACTGAACTTAGACTGATGACAAAAAAGTGGGGACTGAAGATGAAGAGAAGGAAAAGGAGAAGAATGGTACCAGATAGTAAATAGAGAGGTAAACACCTAGAAATGGAATGAGCAATATACTTGGAGCAATTAGAACTCTGACAAGGAATATGCAGAACTGTTGATCTGAGATTTACTTAGTGTTAATACTGGAAAACATTAATAAAACCAGACTACATACTAAACTTATCTGCCTCTTGCTATTTGAGGAAAGTCTGCTTACCACAGGGAGAAGAAAGTAAGGCTTTAGTGCACTTCCTTGCCATCAGCTGGGGAGTTCACAGAAATATCACCAAGGTTCAGGGGCATGGCTGTGTGCCTTTTTAAAGCACAAACTCTTTTATGTTACCTGCCAACCCAGTAGACCAGGACTTTACAGAAGTGCCATGAAGAACATGGGACTGAATCTAAGAAGAGTATTTTTAAATTACTGGTGAGAAGAATTAAAAGAACTGAATATTAACAGGACTGCTTTAAGGCTTTTTCAGTACTACCAGCTGATACTGATAGCAGTAAATGTACTAAACACACTTGCTGAAAGACCTCCTCTAATGTCACCTTTTTTTTCTTAAAAGGACTTTTTCTTTCTTATTACACAACACCTATGAATCCATTACAGATTTTAAAGCAGAAGCTTTACATAGATCTTCACATAAATGCAGACATGTATATGTGACTAAATTTTATATCATAATCAATGGCATAGATTGTAAATGCACAAAAAGAAAACCAGCCCATCACAATTCTTCTAGTACTGGAGTAAATACCCCCACGTTTTTCATCTTGCATGTCTTAGAAAAAACTGTAAGAATGTAAGAAAACATTTCAGGCATGTTACGTTAACAGATCACACCAGCAGGAACAAGGGACTCAAACTTCACAGCAGATAAGTTGTCTCGTACAGACTCTGCCAGCACTAATTTCTCTCTTTTTCTGCAGGGACCAGACAGCTTTTGCTTTTCCTCGGCTGCCTGTGACCACAGGAGGAGGGAAAGGCACTCACAGAGGTAATCACAGCCAGAGCTGCTTTGTGTTTTGCAGCTCACGCCTTAAATTCCACCTAAAAAAATAACAGAAAGAAAGGAAAAAAAAAAACAAAAAACGGCCTGGTGTCAGAGCAACGGGGTAACAGTCTCTGTGCATGAAACATGGCTGAAGTCGGGTAATTATGCTCTGCTCCAGCTCCCAACCCCAGCGTGGTATCAGGCCTGGACACCAGAGTTGACAGAAAAGGGCAATTTCCTCACCTCAGAGGATGCACAGATATTGATACTGATTTCATCTGGGAAGGCAGGGATGTAAAAAATGCCATCCAAAATCCAAATCAAACCTGCAGCTCTCTGTTTTGGGTGTAGCCCCACATATGGAGAGGTGCATGGGTGTCCAGTTTGATTTATCACATTGTCCTTTGTGCCAGAAGATAAAGGGGTTTCAGATGTTATGTTTTTCCATAAGCAAGTTCACAGCAGGGTTCTCTGAGTCTGCTTTACAGCTCTTCTAGTGCTTGCTAAGCCCAGGCTGGCCAGCATTCCAGGGCAGGGGCCTTGTCCAGCAGCTGTCTGGTGCTTCCTCACATTCACATAAAGGACAAAGCCACCTGCTGACAACTGACCCAAGGGCTACCAGGAGGAACTGCCTTAAACTGGTCTGGAATCCACATAAGCCACGATGGGCAGTAGAGGCAGGGGTTTCAGAGCCCGTGGCAGAATGAACCCTGGAGCCCCACAACGTGGGACAAAGCAGCAAAAAGGGGTATTAAGAATTTTTCAATAGAACAAGGACATCCACCAGAAGACCATCACAGGAAGACCACTGACTGTAGTCCTTGGAGACTCCAGTTTGCTCAAGTGTTTGGCTATGAAAAGACAGGTTCACCACTTCTCAAAGAAAGGATAGCCATACAAAGGTATATTAAGTTCTTTGACCCTAATCAATTTCATAATTGTGTTAAATGAGTCTATTAAATAATAGTCAATAAGCCTTGCTGCATATATAAAATCCCAGATGGAAATCCAAGCAACACACCAAGAAATGGAATACTAAGATGCAGAAAAAAAAAAGAAACAAGAAAGTCCATTGTTCACCCTGGATAATCTTCATTCCAAGGAAACTGCAAAAACTCCAAGAAATTCCTACAACTACTTGACAAGAGGTTGCAATGAGAACAAAATACTTCTCTGTAGGGCTAAATAATACAACAAAAGGAAATGGCTGTGAATTCAGTGGTTCAGGATGGACACTGGGAAACAAATTTTTTATTGGGGCAGTGGTGAACAAACAGAATAGGTTGTTCAGAAAGGCAGTCCTTGGAGGTTCTTAAAGATTTACTCAGAGCCACAAACATTCACAGACACACATCCATGTCTATGAATATGTAAATCCAAGACTGCCTGCAAACCTTCAGCATTTGACTCACAAGATTGCTTCCCATTCACGCACCAGCAAAACATCCAGAGCTGTGTGGCTCAAACGTGTGCCACTCAGATTGACAGACTGCTGGTAGCTTTGTGCAGGAACCTGATCCACTGCAGCCTTTCCACAGGGGCTCTCCAGGGCTCTGTCAGGTCCAGCACAGCACAGAGAAATGGCCTGCAGCCAGTCAGACAGCAGATAGCTGTTCAAGCAGGAGTTGCACAGTTTTTTGACAGCAGCAAAGGTGTGTTTCCTAAACCATTCAAATATAAATCTACAGGCTTTATTTAGAGGCCACTGAGCTGCACAAAGTCAGCTGCAAAGGCAAGGTGCATATCCCAAATAAGCTGCTCAGTCCTCAGCATGGCATGCCTCAGCCAGGCCCTGGTGACATTAAATGGCCACAGACACTCATGATACAGGGTGACAGTACTGAGTTCCTGTGAAATGTGTGCCTGTCCATCCTGCCACCCTCGCTGGGCACTCCCTGCAGACAAGCCTCCAACAGCCCTCCACGTGCTCATAGTAGGTAGCACGGGATGGGCATTTCCTGGAAGCTGCATCCAAAGACAAACAGTTCCCACTGCTGGCATCGTGTTCCTGACTGCCAAAGGTCACTTGCTGAAAATGTCAGAAGGGCCATGCTCATCTGTTTCTGAACTATTGTGAGCAAGAGCATAAATCTCACTACAGAGAAGTCAAATTCATGACAAGTGTTCACCTTGCACATCCTCCAGGTCTCACTCCATTGCCCCCACGGAGCACAAGAATAACTCTCACATGTACCCATTCTCTGCTGACCCAGAGCTGGCTGTAGAAAGGAAGGAGCAACTCTAGCAGCAGTCTGTCATCCTGTGGGAATCCCAGAACAGTTCTGTCTGGTCCACATCTGCTACTACCAGATTGCCCAGTCTGGCATCTTAGACAAACAGCATCCCCAGCTGATGGAGGAAGGATCTGGAAGTTTAGGAAGAGGCCAAAAAGCCACTAAATGTCTGTATTCCCACACTCCATGCCCTGATTTTCCCTTCATGCTGCTCCAGCAGCTGGCAAGGTTAGACATGACGTTGTTGCTTCCACATGCACAGCCCATTGCACCTCTCACCACCGTGCACCACTGAAGCAGGCATGAAACAATGCTGGCCTCACAAGCAGGCCCTAACTGTGCCTTCTGTACCTCAGTGCTAAAAACACTTGTGTGACTGAACATGTGTCTGTGTTTCAGAGGTCCCAGTTTTACTCCACTAAACTATTCTGTGTACAGGAGGTTGATATATCCTCAAATCAACTGCTAGATATATTTGTTTGGTGCTCTTCTGAAAAGAAAAGAACACTACAGATCAAACTCAAGCAATGCAATCACTACAAGCCACACTATTCTCACTACTATGAGAATAACCAATTGATTTGAAATAATGTAAAAATTAAACATTTGTCATTTCTGTACATTAATCATTTTGGTCCTAAAACCAGACAGCATCACTCCTTATCAGAAGGCAAATTCAGTACAAATTTAATAAAACATAACCCCAACTTCAAAGAATAGAAACGTATTTGAAATTAATACAGAAGACATATTATTACAAACTGGACAGAGTTACCTAACCATTTCAGATTCCTTCTCTAATGTTTCACTATTTTTTTCCACATTCAAACCTATACTGGTACTGTGCAATGAAGTTAATACACAAAGGTTTAAATATAGAGCAGTTACTAAATTTTTCATTGTTGCGTAAGGACTGTGTAATCTGGCTTAATAACATGCATGGGGTAAAGTCAGAGAAGAATCTCTGCACCAAAAATTCACTTCTGGAGTCAAATGTTATCCAGATATACTATGAACCAAAATAATCGGGCCCAAGCCCACAACTTTGGGTCAGAGACACCAGAAGTGAACTAATGGTTGTGTTTCCTCCTTAAAGCAAGGTGATTTTATCTCCCTGTCAGATATGAAATTCAGCATAAAATACAGAAGTGAGCTAACTGCAATTGTAAAGCAGTCATGTTTTTACAGGAAGACTCTTCACAGATTTATTTATGAAATGCAAATACCTGCATACAAGGAACATGCAAGTTTTAGACAGAATCAGCAAAGAGAAGCTCAGGATACTCCAACATACACTGGGTCAGGATGAACACTGACAGCATCATTACTCATAAACATCATTATTTCAAAGTTTTTGAAAAAATGCAGAAATGTAGCAGTAAAAACTTTCCCAATGTGACTTCAGGGTTCACCTGCCACCAAGGTAAAACGAAGGTGAGAAAATCTGCCTGCCTTCTGATACCATCTCCAATCCCTTCTTACTGGAGCTTGACACAACAAGGCGACATCTTTTAAGGGCTGCAGCTCTTTTTATTCTGTGCACAGTCACAATCTAAAGTGGTGACAGAATTTTGCTGCAAATTGTTTTAATGGTACTGAAAATTTAGTATGTTCATATTATTTTGCCTATTTTTGGTTATCATGGCTACATATGCAATGTTGGCAATCATGTAATTATATAACCAACTCTGCTTAGTAAAAGCTGGGTACTCAAGCATACTTGCCTTGCTTCTCTTTAAGATAACACTTTTATTAAAGTGTCAGGAATTACATATTTACAGCTCTACGAGACTTTTTGTAAGCTACCAAAGATGACTCTGTACTAATTAAAACACATTTGTTTACAAAGGCATTTAAAGAGATTATTTGTAAGCTTCCAGTTTACGAAATCACAGAAATTCAATCAGATAAATGGTTCTAAAGAAACCTATTTATTAATGATTCAGACGGTATTTAGCATATCTCCAGCAAAATATTAAACATAATGGAAGATAACGACCCTCCACAGCAATAAAACATCCTGTTTCTTTCAGATTTATTTCACTCAGAAACACTTTTAATACTTTCTCCTCTACAAAGGATACCTCAAATACTTCTTTTTTTTTTCTGAAGGATGCTCTAGCTCACACTTGAGCTGCACTATCTATTTCAACTACACAACAAATATGCTTTAGTGAAAAGGAAAGAAAACCTCTTAGTATTAAAGCACTGTACCATAGCAAGGCACCCAGTGTGCAGATTGCTCTGAGATGTGTGAAAAGCTAGCTTACAGCTGAGTGCCTTGGAGTCAAACCCAGAAAATGCAGTCTTGCTCTTACAGCAAACCTCCCAACTTTTTATTATCCAAAGAAAGATAAACCAAACACCAGGAAGCTGGGGGTCTTTTTCATGTTACAAACAAATGCCTGAATTTGCCCACTGGTGAAGATTCACCCAAGACATTTTTTGTCTAACACCTCACAGGGCCTTTGCAATAAAGCCCACATGGAAACTAACAGGGAGGAAGAGTGGTGAGTGCCTAATTGCAGTGATTGTTAGTGAATTAAATGCAACAGCCCTACAATCAGTGCAACCACCTGCTTTATTTACTGTGGCATTAACTGAGAGTTTCATCCTCAAAATGCATTTCCAGCATGCTGAATACTAGTGTGCATCTGCTCTGCTGAATTGAAAACAGCTACCTTGGAAGTGTCCAAACATGGGATAACAAGTGCTGCAATTGCCTCTTACCATCACAAGCTTTCAGAAAGTCAGTGCTGCTCTGGACTTATCTGCAAGTTTTCACATGAATACTGCTCAGCAATGTCTGGTGCTGTTCCTAATGCTAAGGAAATAGAAGAAAATCTCAGATGCCTGTTAACACAGCCTATGATTTCCATGTTTTGCACATTTTATTACTCTGAAAAATATTTTGGTTCTTTTACACTATATCTAAATGCACACTACAGCAGTTACAGAGCATTTTATTTACTTTCCCTTAGTGCCACTTCAGCCCACTAGCTGAGTGCAGACTCTACACTTGACCTTTACCTTTTCACCTTCCAAAAGATGTCACTTGTTCACATATTAGAACATATACATGGAACCAGAGCTTACTCCTACATCTTTCAGTATACATAAGTTAATGGAAGCATCTGCAGTGCCACAAATGTTTTTGGCAACTTAAGCCTCTTGGCAGCAGTGCACAGAAAGGTAGCTGGGATGCAAACTGGGAAGTGTACCTGGTCTCTGAGAGGGAAGCTGCTGACTCCTGAAAGAGGGAATACCTGGCAGACCTTGCTGCCCATGTTGCCTCCTTTGTCTCCCCTGCCATAACCCATCCCTCCAGTAGCTCTTTGCTGAATGCAGTGACAGTTGCCTGTCCTAAATTACAAGCATTGGGCGACATCAACATTTCTTCAGCTGCTCTTATTTGAAGAGCAGCCATGAAAGGTTTAAAAGCCCATCACTGTTCTTGGATCTCAGCAATAACTAACAGCAACACACAGAAATCTGAGATGTACTTCATGTGAAATGTCAACAGGAATTTACAAGCTATACAGGGATACTCAAAAGCATCACAAGCAAAAGTAATGGCAGATGGATATAATTTCTCTTTCCTGGATGGTATCCATCATAAATTTACATGTATGAGATTCTACATCCTTTGACCACAGGCAATAAATCTCTGACCTTGCAAGAATCTGAGGCAACAGGAATCAAACACTATGCAAGCAGCTGAAACCCATTTCAGTACATTTTTGCCCTTGTATGGATTTCTTTTCTTCTGCAAAGAGGGGAAAAAAAGGAGATTCCAACCTATTTTTTAGCATTTCAGCCTTTAGGTTGTGCTCATCTATAAAGAACAGTTTTCTATATTTTAAACCTTCAAAGTCAATGTCAGACAAATAGGAACAATTCTTAAAGCTATAGAAAAGGAATTTCTTTTTCAGGTGTCTCCTATTTTTAGCCCTGTTATCTACTGATTGTCTTTTAACATTTACCTCTCAAACACTTTTAAGCAATAGTGAGGGAGGTGTCACCTGGTACCACGAGCTCAGCATCACACAGGATCTACCTAGTCCAGGCAAATGAACAACACTGCCTTGTAGACAAATATATGAATGATGGAAATACCATCATACATACTGAAAACAGAGTCCACTAAAAAATTAGTCAGCCATGCTTTTAATAAATTTATTTAATACTTCGTTCAGCCAGCCACCCATTAGTTTTGCACATTAAAATGCACACATTGCAATTTAGCAGACCTCCTAAATTAGACCTCTCAAACCCATCTGTCTTACTGGCACTCAAGTTGCTTAGATTACACTGCAGGGAGACTCAAGTTTGTCTGCTACCTCAGAAAAGTGTCAGACACAATTAGATAAGGAAAGTGCTGCCACGAGATGATGCCATTACGGGATCAACAGTTGTAATTCCCACTTGACGTGCCATGGAGGCACACACGTACTCACACATGCTGCCCATGGAAACCCAGCAGGGGCTTAGGACATGCAGCAGTAAAACTTTTGGCCCTTGCTGGCAGTGGAGCACCACAAAGCAAATTTACACAGCACATCCAAAGCCATAGTGTGAGTCTGCAGCCCTGCAACAGGTGTGTTGGCTTTCACCACCTTTCACAGTACTCTTGTAAGGAATTTGTCAAGTACTGCAGAGAGTGAGTTAAAGAGAATTACACGTATTTAAACAAGGAAAAAACTGTGTAACAACAACAGGGTTTACACACAGAGGGGAACAGGATGATAGTGGTAATTTTTCACAAATTAACCGTTCACCACCAGGTGGCTGGAGAGGATGCAGCCTGTCTCCCCCAGAAGTGGCTCCTGGGAGCTGCATGTCCCTCTCACGTGGGGCTTCAGGACCAAGGTGCAGCTCAGCTCTGTGCACACGAGCTACACGTTTATCGACTGACAACACCCCAGAGCAAGTCACTGCTTACAAATCAGCTCATGGCTTGAAACCGGCTTTAATTATCAGACTGTTTCCCCACATCAAAATGCTAAGCAAGAACATCGTGTCTCAGGACAGCTGCCAACAGGAAGGATCTTAAAAAAAAAGTGTGGGGGAGACTACAATGCTTAAATAAGCCTAGAGAAGTTGAGCTGCAGCACAGCACTAAGCCAAGAGAGCACACTACTGGGCCTAGTGAGCTTTTTCTGCCTAATTTTAAACCTCCCTATAGACCTAGTTATTTTGTACATATGTCCAATGAGAGGAGAAGTGTGTTCAAGATTTTTTTTAATACCACCATATCATGCCAAATTAAAGGAGAGGCAAGTCAAGTTGAATTATTGTAGCTAAATTAAAAACATGCACTGCTTTCACACACTGAGCACAAGACCTAGGGATAGCAGACAGCCAGAATTAAGCAGCCTTTTCCTGCATCAACTTAAATGAGTGTGAAGCATTAATATCTGCAATACTGGACACCTGTGACTGTGGTTTTACTGTCTACTGTACCTCGATATCCAAATACCAAGTATCCAGTTTAAGTAGCCTGACAAATGCTGTAGGGACTCCACGCTCCCACGTGCACAAGGCACCGAAAGAAACAACAGCAATTTACACCACAGTTTTAAAACCTCATCAGAGTTAAGGCAACTCTGTCTCCATTTCAGCACCTAAACAATTATTTGCTCCTTCACAGTGGTAGGAAGTTTTAAGCTCTGATCAGGAAACTATACGAAAGAAATATTTAGTGCTATGTGCTACTTTCATTTTTGCTTCTGCTATTACTTCCTTGGCACATGCACCTACCAAAGCTTTGTGGCCATCTTAGAGGGAGCAGCTAATGATGGCAGCTTGAACATGCACAAATGAATTTACTTTATTGGGGAAGGAAGTCGTGGGTGCTGCTTTTACCAACAAGTGCAGATACTTGAGATGTGCTCCAGTGAGACAGCTGAGGTACCCTGGGACAACAGCAGGGTGCCTGTTCCAGCCAGCTGAAGGCTGTTTCAGACCCCAAGTGAGAACAACAAAGGAGAGAAGAAAAGAAATCACACTGAAGTAATTAAGAATACATGTCCCCAAATGTCTTGCTGAATGTCTCCAACTCCCTCATTTAAACCTTGTAATTAGAGGTGAATGGAAGACAGTGAGGTATATGTATAAACAAATTTAGGGGAAGGATTAAATGCACTGACTGTAATTAAAGATGGTCACTTCCAAGGCTGAAATGGGTACTTTTACTTTCAGGTGAATTAAAAGCTGAGTAATATTTATTTTTGCCCCTCTCAAAACAATAAAAGAAAAAAATCTGGCATCGTGGGACAGTGGAGACTTGCAGATATCTGACAGTCCTGCCTCCAAGTTTAGATATAGCTTACCACAACACCAATACTGCCATGTATATAATTTAATTTCCAACCTATTTCCCTTTCCATTGAACAGTACAAAACTAGTTGTCTCGGAGCCAGATAAGGTACAGTTGAGCAGAATCTGAAAATCATCCATCTGGGGATGATAAGGTATAGAACATATCTCAAAACTCTGCTCCTCTTCCTCCTTCTTCCCTGCAAAACTCGGCTCAGACTTCTTAAGTGCAGTGTCCTGAGGTTGTCTGGCAGTGGAAGGAAACGCCAGAAGTTTGGACTCACTTGCCATGTGAGTATGTAAAGTCAGGCAGTGGGAACCAAGCCACCCAACAGTCTATTTAAAACACCTCTTAGCACCTACACCCAATAACTGCTTCTAGCAAACATACACAACAAGCTCCCAAATTTCCCTAGCAGAAATTATTTGCTCCACCCATGTTGTTCATTGCAGCAGTCAACACAACAGCATTTACCAATCGGGATTAAGTCAGCTTTCTTGGGGAATTACAGGGTTTGCTACCTTTATGTTTTGTAAATACCAGCTAATGTGCTATATAAGACACAGAGTGTCTGTGCAGCTGGTATTTGCAAACACTGATGGTATTCCTAACTTCAATAGGAGCTGCTGAGTCCTGGCAGCAATTACATGCCAGGCAGGCCCCTTATTTAGCACCTTGTATCTTCATTTAGTTACCCAAATTGAACCATCAAGGAAAGCAAAGCAGATAAATCTGTTAGGCATCAATCCCAAGGTGGCAGCTTGGAGAAGAGGGCTCACCACTACTTCTCCAGCCTTTTACAGACGTTTTACCACCTTCAGATGTAGTCTTTGACTGTTACACAAATCTGCTTTGTTGCAATAAGGTAGAACCTAATAAAGGCTTTCTTCATGTAGGGCATGTAGTCTGTAACCAGAGTTATTAGTTTTCAAATTAGAAGCATTGCAACTTGATCTCATGTGCATACATCCAAGCCCACACCTCTTCTGTGTTGGCTGTGCCAATTTCTACATGGTCCAAAATTAGTCACACTAATTTGTGTAGAAAAAAAACCCCAAAACTTGTGTAACATAAACTAGCTTTAAACAATAATATTAGTCAATTGACATCCTTTGACAAGTCCTGTCACTCTGCTCTAGCCTAGAAGGATGTGTACATAGTTCAGCATATGTATTTCCATCTCAAGAAAGCATTCTATGAAGTCCCAAAACAACTCTCTCCTTCCAAACATAGGGAGAGGTGGGCAGAAGGAATATCTTATCCATTCTTCTGGATTGCACAGTTCTTTAGGACAAGAGGAGTCAGTTTTTAACTGGATCCCATGCATGACAAAGAGGATGGGGGGGAGTTGGTTTTGGTTTTCCAAAAAAGACCCAAATTAAACTTCTGTGAAGGAACAGCATTCTGCTTTTTCACATTTATGATCTGCTGTTTAAATGCTCATGCTCAGTACAGTTTCTGGAACCTCTTCTGCATCCTCTGCAGCTGCCCAGATGTGATGCAGGGTTCAGCCTGCAGGCAGGCACAGCTCCTACTGAAATTCCCTGGGCAGGAGGCAGAGTTGGGCCCACAGTCTGCCAGTGTACCAAGGGGGAAAAACACAGATTAAAAACTACTTGACCTGCAAAGGAATTCTGTGCAGTAAATCTAAGCACAAGTGTCTGCTGACAGAGACCACGAGGGAAAAAGAGCATGAGCTACACCAGGGAAGTACACACCGTTCCATTCAGAAAGAGACATTTTAAATTTGGGACCAGGCCATGGTATATCCAATACCCAAGGGAAAGGAGTGCTAAAAATAGAGCTACAGATGCCAGTACAACATGGAAGCAGGGAGAGGAAAAGACAGGACAAGCAATTCACAGAACACACCACCTCCTCCAGCTGAGGTTGATTACTTTTTGTCTACTCCAAGCAGGGACACTGGGACATGAATGTTTGTGACATACTTGGGAGAAGGTAAGCCAGCCTCCTGCAGATCTGGTGTGAATCCCAGATTCACACCAGAGCCAACCTTGCCTTAAAGAGCTGGAGCTGCACTGCTGACTTTCAAGCACATTTGCTACTTCTTCAAACCACAGCAGGTACCACTTCTGTATATTGGTCTGTGGGCTTCCACAGACCTGACTGGCTGGAATTCAGCCAAGGATTCCCATCATATTATGTAAGACTCATTTCAGAGGCCAGCTTCTTAAAGTCCATTAGCTGCCTAATACCCTTAAAAAAATCCAAAAATCAAATTCCAGCTCACTAGTCCAGATGCAGCTAAGCAAGCTTAAAAAAAATCCTTATTTTTCAAAATACCTAATTCAACTGGTTTTTTTCTCCTCCAATTAGGAGGGCAGCCACCATGAGGTCTCTCTTTCCCTTTATGCAGGGAATCAACACCTAACTGTCCTGAAAGTACCAGAAAGTCTGGCCCATCCATCTCTATGTTACAGAAGTCCAGCTCACTCTCTCTACCATGCTGGATGACAACTAGCCAGGTCAATTAGCAGATGCTGAAAACATAAACCACCTTCTACATAGTCCATTAGAGGCTGGCACACAATGGACTTATGTTTGAAGAAAGGGATGAACAAATTCAAGTGGAAAAAACCACACGCACTCGGTTTCTCACCCATCTGCTCCCTGTTGGCTGCTTGGCTGGCCAGGAAGCACAGAGCTTTCTGGAGCTCAGACCCAGGACTTCACTCACACTCCACAGTCCAAAGCTGACTTCAGCAGGAAGAAGGTCATAATAATTGAGTCCAAGCTGTATTTTAGTCCCATCTTTCATTGCAAAATAGCAGCTTTCTCCAAAGCACGAGTTTGTGTACATCTCTTACACCTGTAATACAACTTCCTGAGCAGATTAATTTTCAAGCTTCATCTGCTTACTTAACACACTCCTCTTTTCCAAACCAGCAGTGTAGGTAGGAAGACACATTTGTTGGGGGTGCATCATCAGGTGAGCTGCTCTGTGCACTGAAAAGACAACAGTTCAGTGCATAAGCATCCACAGCAGCTACTACAGCAGGTACTGCAGGACAAGTCACAGGTCCAGACACCTGCTGACAGCCCAGAGGTGGGGCAACAGTGAGGAAAGAACAGCATTTCAGTACAAAATTTTAAATCTTCCAATCTCTTTAATTGCACAGATCTGTCAGAGTCAGAAACATGGGTTGCTTCAGCAAAAGCACAGGATTAAATCTCAGTTCTGCAGGTCCAGTTCTTTACAGACTTTGCTAAACAATCTAGCAAAAAAAAAAATTATTACAGAGATTTTTAATGCCTGCTAAGAGGGGCTTTGAGCTGACATTCAACTTGCCCTGGCTGAGGCAACACCAATCACCTGCTCACTACAGCTGGAAGCCTCAGAGAAGCAGTCATAGCTGGGGAGGGGGAGCAGATGCCCAAACCATGGTGGCTTTCAACTCACAAAAGTCAAATCACACCACTAAGACATTGCCTTGGTTAAGGAGTGCAAAGGTATGTTTATTGCAATTCACTGGATTTGTAATAAACCACTTCACACCAATCAGATGGTGTAAAAAAAAAGTTATTGTCTTGACAAGAAAACCAAAAGAAAGACCAAGTACAGAGGTTAGATTCTGCTAGAATGACGACGTGGTTCCCACCACTAACCCAACAGCCACATTATCTGAATGGTTCGTGTATAATCTGGACAGATCTTAGAAATGGCAGCAATTTTTATAGACCCATTATAACAATGAGATCTTTCCCAGGTCACTAAGACCCATCCAACACATCACTTTCCAGGAAACAGCAGCCAAAACTGGATGCTTAGGAAGAACATTAAACTGACAGAGAAGTAATTCCTCTGTACTGTAAACTACCACTGTCACTCAAAGAAGCCATCCCACGCTCTCCCCGTGACACATCGGGGTGTGCCTGTGACAGTGAGCTGGCTCAGGAAGGTGACCTGGCCAAAGGAGGAAGCTTCTCCCCTCCTGCTGTGCTGGCAGCAAGCAGGACCCAGGAGCAGCAGTGTGCAGCCAAGGCTGGGTTAAACTCCTGAGGGAAGCACAGCAGTGGGACACTGGGTGATCCTTCCCTGGAAGGACTTTACCTCCAGCACCAGTTCAGGGGTTTCCTCAGTTAGTGGTGGCACCACTCAGCGCCATGGATCAATGCAGTTACAGCTTTATGCTGCATAACACTGCTAACCACAATGGTAATTTGTGATTTTGAAAAGGCAGCCCATAATAAAAATAAATATTAAGCATTGTTTTGGTATGCTATTATTTCAATGACCTTTCAGTTCTGTTTCAAAACTTCCAAGTGCATCACCAACATGCTTTTCATTAACCCTGCAGTTTACTAACATGAAGAGCAACAGAGAAGATTTCAGGACACCCATTCTAGATATTCTCTCAGCTTATATAAACTTCAAACAGCAAGCAACTCTGGTACATCTGGTGAAACTGATGTACTAATGCATGTAACTTTGCTCTTGAATGTGCAATTCCTCCATGAGAAAACCACCTATCAGGACTTAACTTCAGAGGCACCTGCTCTATTTTCTGTATTAGCTAATGTTGTACATAATAATGCTCCCATGCAAATATATATTGCTCATCAAAGCCAGTGTTTCTGTAGAGATACCCATTCATGCACATGATGATGCAATATAGAAACTTAGTTCTGGCAAGATTTTAGCTTTAAGGACTGCACAAAACTTGCATCAGTATTACCCTCTGGGCACAAGGGAACACTTTCAGTCTCCCCCAGTCAGCACTCTACACAACACATACATTAAGCTCCTTTGGGAAGAAAGAAATGTTTGGGGTTTTTTCCATCTTTAAGGTTTTGCAAATCACTGTGTCTCATGTACTCCTCCCCATTCTGTTGCTGCACTTATAGAAGTTCAGGGCTGTCTCACTCAGTTGATCCAGGCCAACTCCACAGCAGGCTCAGCTTGAACAGCAATGCCTGGTTTTTCCCTCCATCTGGCTCAGCTCACCAGCTCTTGTCAAATCTAAGCCTGGGGACGTGGGACCTAGATCAAGGGTCCCTTGGTCACACAGCACTTCTTCAGCTCATAAGGTGCCAGCCTGGGGACAGCAGCACGTGGCTTGCTGATTCTGAGGTACACTTATTCATCTCCTCACAAATTCTTAAAAGTTCTTCTTTAAAATAATCAAGTTTCACGAGCTGTTTTCAAAGACTTTGCAAGGGAAAGGGCAAGACCTCGAACCCGTCCTGCAGCAGAGCTCCTCATGGCCAGGCAGGACTGAATGACACCAAAGAAGTCCTGATGGGGTGATCCCAGTATCCTCTGTCAGGGCTCCATGTGCTTTCACAGGAGGTGTCTCTTCCTTGCACAGCCCTGCACAAGCTGGGGGAGAAGACCACAGGTGAACAGCCAAGGGCAGGTTCTCCCTGCCTTCACAGAACAGTCTGGAGATCTCAGCACAGTCTTCAGGGGATACACCTTGGCTTTTACTTTCTAATGTAAACTAGTATAAATTGATGCAAATAAAATATATTATGCTGTTTCTTTTATAGAAGCTTATGTCTCTCATGAATTCTTGGGTGGTTTTTACACTATGAAAGCTGAATTCCTCTATACAGCTGTCAGGTCAATTTAAAAATTTCCCTGCAAAAAGGCATGATTACTAATTTACTTATTATTTATATTGCTCTGTGAAAGCCTACAGACCTAATGGTCTGGCTGGAAACAACAAAAAATACCTACATGAATATACACGTTTGTCATTAGGAACTAGTTAAATCCAAGTGGCACTGTGACTAACCTGTCTGCAATTATTAAAATATCTTCTAGGACCTCAGCTGTCCCTAAGATAGAAGATTTCTTGCCTTCCTGAATTTTATTTAGGGGTTTTCCTGATTCATGGCTCCAAGATGCACACCTTAAATGCACAGGACCAAAACAAGACTGCCATTAGAGGGATCGATCCTTACAGAGCTTCCCTGTAAGAAATTCACACTGAAGTTCTGAGCAGAGTATTCTAGGAAGACTTAAAGCAGAGAAAAAGGAATTTCATGTATGAATCACCGAGAAACACTTTACCATAAATGTAATCTAAATTCTATCATATATTGAGATTTTTTTTCTTGGAATTACATTTCTGCTTTCGTCTTCCTCTGAGCAGCCCCTCAAGAGCAGACAGAAAAGACACCCAGCAGTACAAAACACAAAGTAAAGTGGTAGTGCCAAATGGCCAAGCCAGCACACACAGAGGTCAACCACTGCCATTCCCACCAACACTGTAACCGAGATCAAACCTCTGATGTGCAACAGCAGTGCAGAACTCAAAGCAGCACCATGTACAGTGAATGGCTACCATGGCTTTCCAGTTAGTGGCCGCCCTCACGCAGGACACAAGGGCTGTGTAAATGAGGAAGCCATTTCCCTGCCCTCCAGCACGCAGTGCAGCCCTCAGACACCACGTGAGGGACTGGGCACGGAGGAGGACACGCAGCCATTCCTCTCCTCCTCCTCGACAGGCTCCTGTGAGATAACCGGGTGTGCCTTGCCCGAGCAGCATCATGGCAGTGCTGAGTCAAAGGCGCTGGTCCTGGAAAGGAGACACCTCCAAAATCAACAACCAGTGCTTCCCAGCTGGCAGGGCAGGGCTGCACCAGAGGGGGAATACAGGCTCTGCTGCAGAGACCAGCTGCTACAGGGACACACCACGGCTGTGAATCTTCCATTAAACTGTGCAAGACACTTCATAGATCTTAATGTAATTTTAGTTAAATACAGTGAAAAACACTAGGATCGGTATTATCTGCTCATACACCCACAGTGCTGGAGGAGGGGGCTGTTAAAAAGAAAATAGAAATTGCAGGAGTCTTTCACACCAATACATCAAGCAGCTAGAATTGTACACACCTCATCTGTTTTTGTGAACACCCATTTGCACATACAAGGATCTTGCACTAATTTGCAGGTTCTCACCGGGAATAATAAAAATCTGGCTTCAAGTATAGTTTAACTGCAGGAGGCACAGCAAGCAGCAGCAGTTAGAAACATTAGTTGTATAATCACAAGACATACTGTGCAGTTTACCTATTTTGACCTTGAGATGGCAAAGAAAGAAAAGGTAGCAAGGCAAGTAGTATATGGTCCATCTACTACAAAGATACAACACAGAACTGAAAGTGACATCAGCGATTGAACAATTAATATATTCTCCTTCTGGCCCTGCATCTGCTGCAAATGCTGCTGTGCCTCATTTACTGCGCTGCTTAAACATGTTAAGGCAGAGCAAAAGGAAGAAGAAGAAAATAACTGAAGGAAAAAGAAAAGGAATATGCAAATGAAAGTAAATTCTTAATGATGAAGCAGGAGGAGACAAAGAAATTGAACAGAATGAGAAACAATCATAATTGGGGCCAATTTTTTTTTTGTTTTTCTTTTAAAGAAGTGTGACCGAAGGACAGAATTTTCAATGCAGTTATTTCCCTGAAGACTCTGTCAGCAGCACTTCTGCCCTGTCGATGTCACTGCCTTAGCCAGTGCACTGCATTCTACAGACCAGGCCTGTGTTTGTGAGCTTGAGACTTCTCCAGTTCCTCTCATCTCTAGGATGACCACGTGGCTATTAGGCAGAGCTATAGTTTACTCATATTACAATTAAACTACAGGAAAGCATGTAAGCATGCAAGGGATGTGATGGTCTAGCTGCTACATAACTGCAGCCACAGAACACCACACAAAAAAACCCCCACGAGTTCAACCTTGCTGTGCCACAAACCCTATTTCATGTATTTTGAAGCACGCAAACAGGTTTGAATCATATCCACACGCACCCCCCTCGCTTTCTCTGGATGCATGAAACCCGAAAGACCGCCAAGCTACACAAAAAAAGAACAAAACCCACCCGAAGGGGCGTTTATCCTGCTGCCCGAGCGGTGAGTGGAAGGCAGCGGGCGCAGTGAGGGTGCCGCAGCGGGAAGCCAGAGGCAGAGCCCAGACGGCCCCGCTGTCCCCCCGTGTCGCTCGGAGCAGCGCTCCCGGACACGCCGTGACACGGCACAGCACTCGCTGAGCACCGAGCACGGCCTCCGGAACCGGGCAAACCCCAGCTCTGCCCCCGAGCTCCGCCCGGGCCAAGCCCGGCCTTTCCCGGCGCCCGATCGGCCGGGCAGGCTGCGGCTCCGCTCTGCTGCTCCTGCTCCCAGCCAGCTCTCCGGGCAGGAGACGCGCCAGCAAGGGGCAGACGGAGGGGAAAACGCATCTGGAGGTACTCACATGCACGATGAAAATTAGCATACTTTAAAAGAAACATAAAATAACCCTGTGTGACGCATTGTTCCCGAAAATCATTCACCTTAATCACAAAAATACTTTGTACTTACAGCATTTAACACCTCTAGCAAAGAGTTGCTGCAATCAGATTCTTTGTTAGTAACAATTCGGTTAACCAGTTACTGCATTAATCAGTCCAAAGGTAACTATTAGAGATGTTTTTAAAAGAGCATACCAAACGACGGTGGGGGGGGGGAAGACAAATAATACTATAACTATTACATTTTAGTTGATAAAAAAACCAAAACCAACTTAATAAATTATTCAGTGCAGAATCAAAACAATTTCAACAAAATGTTCTTCAATAAACACATTAATTCAAAGGTCAGCCATATATCTTTCAATGAGCTTTTCTTTCAAGACTTACCTATGTTTTTCTAGTTCGTTGTGTGATGACCTATTAAAAAGAGAAAAGGAATATTAGAGAAAGGAAAAATAAACCAAGATTTATAATATTTAAAAGCCAATACCTGCATAAGTTGCAAAGAAGTTCTTTAAAATACGTATTTAACATGGATTATGAAACAGCTTTTCTTTTAAATTGGTTCACTTTTAGATTCTTCAGGGTATCAACTTAATTTCCATGAGTAAACTGTAGGTTTGGGGGGAATTATAATATATTTGCATTTATTAGTGTTCTATACATCCAGAGACAGAAATGAACATTAAAAACTGAGCAGGTTAGTAATAAAAACAGCCCACGAGATTTTTATCGGTGAAGAAAAATTATGGGGATGCAGAAACTGTTCGAAGATCTAAATGGTAACAGGTAATAGCAAAAAGCACCCAAAAAGCAGCCTTCAAGCCCATAGAAACGCAGAAAGAAAAATCAGCATCTAATCACTGATTTTGTTGTTGACATCTTAATGGCAACAAAACAGGAATCCTCTTAATTCTTCTCTGTCTACAATGAGAAAATAAAACCCAAAAAAATCATAGTCCCTGTACTGATAACGGTAGCATGTTATCCTTTTCCAATCTACTTGGATTAAAGATTTTTTTTCTTCTCCAACTGATGCCTCTGTTTCTTTGCCATTAGAAGGCAGCTCTAAATTCTTGGAGGATTTTTTTTTTAACTGATTCAGCTAAAAATATTCATTTTATTTATTTACACAGCTCGGATTAAAAACATTCCTAAAATGAAGTTACTGTCGCCACTTCAGAACCAGCAATTTTCCGTACTTTCAGTTTTGTCCCGCTGAAAACATGCCCAGCACATCAGGATCAAACGATGCAGAGGCAGTGGCAGCTTTTAGGGCTGGCAGATTATGTCAGAGCAGCTCTGCTGGAGCCTGCTGCAAGCCCAGCCTGCAGCTGGGCACGGGGTGCAGAGTGAGGTGCCTTTGTGCAGGCCAAGGGCACGGTCCCCCCAGGGAGCAGAGCCACCCAGGGGGATTAGGGAGCCTTCCTGCACAAATGCTGCCCATGCCGAGCTCTCCTGCTCTCCCTGCACACACCGAGCTGCTGGATGCTGTACCTGGGTGTGACTGGTGGCAGAACATCACGATGGCCATAAAGAGGGAGAAAGAAAGCAAAGCTCACACGAGAAACATCCAGGAAACAAACCCATGAGCAACTCATCTCAGGCTAGTGCAGCTGCTGATCCTGCAAGGAACCAAGTGAACTGCCCCTCTGCAGGTAAAACTGAAATGCATACAATGTTCAGCACTGATGCTAATCCACTCTCACCAGAAAGCATCTCAGTGTTGATATCAAGGCATCAATTAGTTATGTCAACCATTACCTGGCATCTTTTTCTCAAAAGCCTAAGAATTCTTTATGTATTTTTGTTGCATCAAGTGTGCCATGATCAAGTAATGTGTGTATTTCTATAATGCTACTTAAGTGCTCCTGACCAATGCAGCAACACTACAACTGTAAACACATTTTCTGTGCTACATTAATAGGGCAAGGTGGGCTTGGTCATTTGGCTGTCTTAAGATGATTTTGTTTTTATATTCTACTCCTACTCTCTACATAGAGATCAGACTTTCTTTACACCACACCAGTGTTTTCTCCACACCAATGTTCACAAAAATTGACAAAGACCATGCTAAATCCACCAGTCTTTATGAAAACACATGGAAAACACAAGTTCAGCAGGGAACCATTGTCCCCAGACACTCTCAACACGCCTGTCAAAGGCACTTTGTAGGGAACTTTGGAACCAGAGAGGAAATGCAGGCCAGCCCGGATTCATCCCTATGACATGAACTCCTTGACATTTCTGGCAATTAGACACAAAGGTGAATGCAATCACTCCAACTGGCCCATTCTGAGCTGCCAGCTCCCAGCAGCTCTGGTGAGCACACACAGGGACAGCACAGGAACCACCAGCCAAGAAGTTCAGCCTGCAGTATTTCGCTGGGCTGAGAGGAGATGCCACGAGCAGCTGACAGTCCTGCACACAGCAAACCTACAGGGCACCTGTGGCACAGGAAGGGTGACCCTGTCATTCTCCTGAGGAATGTCCTGCCAGAGTAGCTCTGGAGCACACAGCCGTGGGTGTGCCAGCTGCCAAAGGGAGCAGCAGTGACCATGTGCCTCTTGGCAGAGCTCTTGGGGACACAAAAGCCTCAGCAACGCCTGCACTGTGCAAACGTGGGCACAGCCACACATTTCAGGAGGTGTCAGGAGCCAACTAATGCCCCAACCTTCAGACCCTAGGCAGGAACCAAACCAAGAGTCAATTTACCTGAGAATTGCTCCATCTACAGAGCACGTTAAATACCCTATTAAAAGCACGACAGGGATGTCTTTGGTTGGGTTTGTTTTCAGAAGAGATGAACTTCTCTTGAAATTCTGGTTTTTATTTCCTTCACTGTCTACAGCACAGTATATTGCAAGAATATTCATCTCCTGCTGTTTATGCAACCTAAAGTGAGGGGAAAAAAACATAAGAACTGGTCTCCACACAACCGAGTACCCTGTTTCAAAATGGAGTCTTTCATTACTTCAGTAAAGATAAGATGTAGGTCACAACTAATAAGATATATGTATATACGTATTTATAAGAGAGAGACAGCTATTTGGCTGTGGTTTGCAGGCAAATGGTCTGTGGAGCCTTTCAAAAACAGCTTCAAGAGAAGGAAGACTTCTGGTGTTTAACTTAGGTTCACTCAACTGAGTTTGTATCGCCACAAAAATCTTGCGGAAGTTGGGGGTAGCAGTGAGGAAAAAAAGGTAAAAAGGTTCAGATAAAAATAAAGGGAAAAAAACAAAAAAACTACAAAATAATAGATTCAGAAGGAAGGGATAACGAACACTGATGCTTAGACTACACTGTTGATCTGAGACAGCTCTAGTATCCCTTTAGCAAATACCAAGCAGTTCACTGACTATAAATTTTATTTCTGAAAAAAGTTGTCAAAAGAAGATTTGAAAGAACAAGGATGAACCAAGGAAATGCAGCCATTGATCTGCAAGATGCTGTGCTACTTCACACAGCACACCCCCAGAGCCATCCCCGTCCACTGTCCACCACCTTCCTTTCCCCAAACAAGAATTCTTGGTATCGGATTTCAGCTTTTGGTTGATTCAACATTCCAGAGACACACCTAAGAAATTTGGACAGGTGCTAAGTGAGATGGCAAGACTAACACAGAAAAGGCTAGTGCCTGTCCACCTCCCCTGCAGCCAGTTTATGGGTGAGCCAGCAGGATCTGGTCACAGGCACACTAGATTGAGACTGCTCTGTATGCGGGATGCACTGCCTGTTTCAGTATTCAGACAGCTTCCATTCTCCTCCATCTATCTACCCCACCAGACGGGGCATCTGCTCAGCAGGAAGCCAGCAGCTCCTGGTAAAAGCAGGGATGTATGGCAATGCTGCTGACATTTATTGCCCTGTGTTAATGGGAGCAGGTCTAGACCATGACTCACCAATGCACTTCCAGTTGCCAACGCACTTTAAAGCACTATAGGAAGCAAAGCAGGGTAGGTAACCAAGTGCTTGAAACAGCGGTAGCACCTTACCAGTGCCAGGGCTTTCTGGTGCAGGCAGGACTGCCAGGCTGTTATACAGCCCATGTACAACTCCACCTCAGGTCATGCAGCCATGTGAACTACACTGCCAGCACTTCACCTTTTGTCCAGACCAAAAAAGCAAGAACAAACAGAACAGGAAGCTTTACACGGTGCTACACCTTAAGTGTCTGCATCCAGTTCCCACTCCCAGAAGTTCAGGTGTGTAAAAGCACAAAGCTTACACCTGCAGTCTCATGTGAATGCGACTGCTGTGCACCTTTTCATTGAAAGGATCCAGAATCACTTCCAGGAAATTCCCTGTCCACATACCTAACCTGCCGTGGAATGCACCTGAAAATACTACAGTTCACTCCACAAAGCACGGATAAACCTGAACAGAAGCACATATTCTGCCTACTATTCACTGCTTCTGGGTTGTTGGTTTTTTCCCATTTGTTTCAAACTGGACACATTGCTTACAGCCTGTCAAAGAAACAGCCTGTACCAAATTAATCCACTAAAAATTAATTTTGCATTCTCCTCATAGCAAAATTAAACCGGTTCTGCAGATTCAGCTGGGATCTGGGAACCAGGCACACTGGCACAGCCTTGATGCAGAGTTCTGGCTCCAGGATCACGTTCAAGTTGGTGCTGCCACATGTTTGCAGTGGCCAGGTCTGAATGCCACCGTATTAGAAGCACAATTTGTTTTCCTCAACTGCACAAGCAGTGCAGCTCCCAAACATTGCAGACCTACTGCAGTTCCTTAGAGTGACAGGTCCATGGGTGAAAGCTGTTATACTGGGACGAAAATGCATTATTTTGAAACCAAATGTGGCAATATCAATTGCTGTCCTAGCTTCAGAAAGGCAAACTGAGAAAGATCTATCGAATTCAAAAATCCAGGTGAAAATTCGGAGGAAATGTGTCTGCACAGTCTGCTTTGCAGTGTTTCATTCTTGGCCTCTCACAAAAAAACAAAATTAAGGAAAAATAAAACAAAAATCGGGCCCCGATCCCTAAGCTGCTTAGTGTGGGCACAGAAAAACATCTGCAGAGAGCAAGGAGCTTGCTCTGCAGGCCACAGGTTCACCCTCTCCATGAGCCAACATCAACAGAGGAATTTGGACATTAGGCTCTGTTTTTATTTGAAAATCCAAATGCTGCTTTCATCTTTTTCTGCATATAACCCTTTGCCAGAACACAGCACGAAGTACATGTCTATTTATATAACATATGAGCAAAAATATTAATTAATTAATAGACACAGAAGATATATTTGTAAACTGGTATTTATTTTGCTCCCCCTCCTTTAATAAACCCGCTCCTAAATTAACAGGCCAAACACACTGCATCACCGACATTCAATTCCTTTCTCTGAAAGTAAATTTAACTGTGACCTCAGTAGACTGGCATCTAACATTAAGATTTTGCTTTTCATTTTTACCTTATTTCTTGACTCTTTCACAGCAAAGCAGCTGCCTGAGCTCCCTGGTGGATGGGCACACACACACCTCAAACCCACACACAGCTCAAGGTACCAAACACCTGGTGAGTGAAACTGCAGCCAGGGCAGAAGAAAGCCCAGTTATCTGCAGGATTGCATGTTCCTCTGTAAGAGTGCTTTGCCTTGTGAGCAAACGTCACCAAATTTCAGATTTGTGTCGCATTCCTCCTCGGCACATCGCATACGTGTCACCTATGTGTTTCTCTGGAGCAAAAAACAAGCTTGGCTTTTTAATATTTGCTATTAACATTTCCAAGGTACAACAGCAATAAATCCAGCTCTTTGTTTTATGCCTTTTTTAATTCTAAGTACACCTTAACAAGAATTATTAGACTGCATGGCACTGCTTTAGGAACTACATACAGCCACTGCTCTGCGGAGACATTTATTATACTGTAGTCAAGTACCTGATAAGTATTATTGTAACAAGATGCGACCTAGGTTTACCTCCCTGCAAAAGATAATATTGTGGCCTTCTCTAATCTCTGTCCTCTTCGCAAAACAAGAATCCAGTTTCATTTGCCAGAGGATTTTGGTCAAAATTATTGGGGGGAAACAAGTCTGAATCTTAGCTGAGGACGTGGTACAAACAGCAAACCAGAAAGAAAACAAAGCATTTTGGTTTGTGTGACATGGGAAAGGGCACATCACAGGAAACTGAGAAGAAAACATGTAAGATCAAGACATTTTAATGTGCAAGTGAAATAAAAAGGCTAAAAACTGTGTCTGATTGCTACCAATAATACCGATAATATTGTTTATCAACAAACTGCTAACAACCACTTTCAATTTTGATTCAAAGCTAACAGTGAACAAAACAAAACTGTTAAATACCACCAGTGGACAGAAAGCTTATAGATTTTGGTTAACTAAATCTAATTCTGCTGGTATTTTTCCCTGCACAAATCAAAATCTGCCAGAATTACTTCTCACTCCATTGCAGTCAAGAGGTCAGCAAGCTTTTAGCCCAGAGCCGAGCATCCTGTCCAAAGGGCTGGCAGCCTCCTGCCCCTTCTCCTGTGGGTCTGGGCCTCACCAGCCATCCACAAGGGATGGAGGTCTCATCCTACAGTTTCTTACATGAACATCACCAGCAGCTCAGCAGAGGAAGGAGGGCTCCATCAGCGCCCTTGCTGAAGCCCAGGGCAGCTGGAATCCACCCCTGCTCGCTGCCCACCCTGCAGTGCCTGGCCAGCACACCTGTGCTACACGGGGTACCCTCTTCCCTCCACAGGCAGGCACACGGGGGGAAAACACAGAACAAAGAAGAGTACAGCATGCCAGGCTTCCTCACATCTGACAGTTTTTCTCCTCCTCCCCTCTTTTCTGATTTTCCAAGAATAAAGAGATGTTTTTCATGCTTTTCTATATGTATACCTCATAAGGCATGAAAAAACCAACGTATGTGCATACATACATCTCTCACTTTTTAAATTGATCAGATGCTGCAAGCAGCAGGATACAAAAATAGATAATGAAAACAACAATGCCCCTGCAGATCCGAAATGTGCAGTTAGCTGCTCCTTTCCTACTCCTCCAACCTTAAGTATGTATTTTTAATCCAGAAAAACAATGAAATAATAAGGCATGAATTTCAGACATGTATGAAATCCCCTGTATGCAATCAGATGACTCCCTGCATCTAATGCTCCAAACCCAACGAGTCTGGAAAATGGTTAAAGTGGAACAATATGGACAAACACTTTGCTCGGTGGTTCACATCACCCACGACCACTCCAGATCCTCTGAACTTTGGCCAGCCGTCTCCCTCTGTTAATCTTTGAGTTGCTTAGGAAGAATTAACTGTGTTTCCAAAAATCCACTCTAGTCTGGGGCTCGGCCCCTATAGCGTCTAAGCTCCAAATAATAATAAAACAGTGATGCTGGTGTACATCATGTCTTTTGCCCTGCATATTTAAATTCAGGATTAATTTTTCCTCTGCAAATTTAAGTGTGCAGGCAAACGTGAGCAACAATTGCTGGACACGGGTACAAAGCCCATAAGGACAATGCAGAAGTACCCACAGAGCCCTGCTGCTGCCCCTCTGTCCCTGAAGGTACAGGAAGATGCATTAATGCAATGTCCCTCTGCTTCCCACACCAGTCAGCAAGCCTGGTACCCATGCTGAACCAAACCAGCCACTGTCCCAGCAGTGTCTGCACTGGAAACCATTCTCTGACAAGCACTGTCCTGTCCTGTACCACCATGACCCATCCCTCATCTCATCACTGCAGCAAGGAGAAAAGAAAGTGTGAGTAAAGGTACACCTTGCAGGATGGCATTTTTGAAGGTTGCACTACTACAGAGTGAGAACAGAACAACACACTAAACAGGTAAATAAATACAAATCTGCAGGCATAAAGAAAAGCAGGAAGGTAACTGCAAGTGGATGTGTGTGTCTCAACTTCAATAACACTAGCAAATCTGTAACCAGAAATCTTTTAATTCTGCTGTGTTTGATAGATTACAAATCCTCTCCTAAAAACTCCTGAAAGCAGCTTACAATTCAGACAAATAACTATTTTGTAGCGGATGACAAGAGCCCTAAGAACGGAAACGATGGAATAATAGCTCTGTAAGTAACACTGATTTCTTGAATGCAAGAGACAGACAAGAAATCTGTACTACTCGAGGAGCAATTTACAGCTGGAAAACTTATGAAATGTGTTTTGAATTTTTTTTAAGGCAGTGAGCATAATTTATATGAAAATAATTAAAAATCTTAAGGAGCCAAGTGTCTCAGGACGCAAGACACTCCTCCCACTCCTGATGACTTTCTCTTTTAAAATGAACTGTCTGTCTTCTCATGCTCCATGATGAGACAAAGAATTCAACTAAAACTAAAACCAAAGTAGTACTGCAATTAACAGCCCCCAAAATGGTTGCCTCGCTCGGAGCAGGGGCATGGGGACACAATTTGCTCCCCCTCAGTAATCTTCGAGACACACTGCTCGGCCGCAGCAGGCACCACCAGGGTGCTCAGCAGCTCGTGGTTTTGCTCAAGGAGGGAGTTAGTTCGTCAGCTTTTGATTTCGGTTTGCACCTCCGGTGCCCCACGAGCAGCTCCTGGCCGTCTGCCGGGCACCTCCCCAGCACCAGCCGACCCGGCCGCAGGATGCCCGCCGGAGCAGCGAGAGCGGGCCCGCCGAGACTCTCTGCTCCTTTGGAAAACAAGTCACGTGCAAAGCAAGTTCATTTTAGGCTATTCTACGGGAGCCACCATCCAGCATGACCATGCAGAGCGGAGCCTGCGCTGGGGAGAGCATCGCTGCCCCGGCCCGGAGCAGGCCCGGCAGGGCACGGTCCTGGGAGCCCTCCGGAGCAGCCCTGAGGAGCAGAGCAGAGCCCGGGCTGGGCTCGCTGCGGGGCAGGGGCCGGCAGCGTCCCCGTAAGACAGGCAGCCTCCCGCACGTACACAGCCGCTGCCCGAGCAGCAAACAAAGCTGCAGAGCCTGCGCACAGCCGCGCTCGGCTCCTGCCATGGCAGCGCAGGTAGCGGCTGCGGGGCAGCGCCGGAACCGAGCGGCGGACGGGCGAGAGCCGGGACAAACCCCGGCCGGAAGGGCTGGCGAGCGGGGCTGCCGCACGGCCCGCGGGGCCGCCGGGCTCGCCCCGGCACCTTCTCACCCCGTGCCTCCCGGGGAGGCCGCAGGGCGGGCGGAGTGTCCCCCCCGCCGCCCCGCACACGCTCCCGCCCCGGAGCCCAGCGCCGCCGCAACCGGAGGCTGCATCTGCTCCGGCTGCCGTGGGGGAGGCGGCCGGCTCGCTGCCTGTGGTTTATAAATGAATGCCGGGGGGGAAATTAGGTGCCATGCAAAGAGAAATCTGGGTGGCGATTATGGTGTTTAGGTCTGCAGCAAAAGCCGCTGTCGGCGAGCGCGGAGCAGAAGGAGCGATGAGGGCGGATGGGTCTGAAGTGCAGTGAGTACTAAGGAGATGGTGTACGCGTGGCAGTGTTTATATGAGAGATCAAAACAGAGCCAAGCCCATCCAGGGGAAAAATGGCGACTACCGGGATGGGGAAAACTGAGACACTGGATTAGTTATTATTTTTCATAAATGTATGCACTGCACATAAGCTAGACACATTGGAAAAGCTGACGATTCATTCTGAAAAAGCGGTGCGTCTATTACCTGTTATTCTGGGATTTTCTGGCCATGGTGCCTGCCTTTGTTTTCTTTCTGGAATAGTCACTATCGAAGGGTAACACTGATGCATAGCCATGTTCTGCTTCTAGGGACAAAGTCAGCATTAGTGGCAATATATTTTTTCCATGCAATTTTTTCCTCCTTTGCAGGAACGCTAGGGTAAAGAACAGAATTTTTTCCGGTTGATTTGTTTGGATTTTATTCTGGCATCTCTTAAAGAAGCGAGACAAAAAAAAAAAATATATAACTCGGTAAACCAAAGGGGAAAAAAAAAACAACACCGAAGTGTCGAAATTAGGAGGATTATTGGAGTGCACATTAAAAACGAGGCGGATCATGCAAACCCTTGTCACGCTGCGCTGGGGGAGGGGAGCTGCCATACAATCACCGACTGCCACACACGGAGCGGCGAGAGGGATCCTGAGCGCTGCCACACGCACCGTCCCCATCCAGGGCGGCACTAACAACCCCCTTCTGGCTTGCTTGGGGGGTTAGATTAAATAAAAAAAAAAAAGCCAAGATCCGAGCAGCGGTGCTCCCCCAGCGCGGTGCCGCTGGCGCAGCCCGGGTCCCCCCCGGGCAGGTGCGGGTCGGGGCCGCTGCCCCGGCCCGGCCGCCGCACAACAAAGGCCGAGAGCGGCTGGGAGCGCCTGCGGGTGCCTGACCGACTGCCCGCCTGCGCCCTGTACCTCGGTCTCTTCGCTCCAAGTACTCGGCCGCTTCCAGGAGGATTAACAGGGAGTTCAATTCCATGGCTGCCCGTCCCGAGCCCCCCGCGCCGAGTTCACGCGCGGGGACTCCCGAGCCCCCGGTTTTAAGGCACCTCGCTCAACCTACATTTGACACACAGCGGACGGGCAGCCCGCGCAGCCAATGGCGAGCGGCGCACGGCCGCGGGGCGGGACGTGAGGCGGCGGCCGGGCCAATCGGCGGCCAGAGCCCCCCCCTCCGTCGGGGCAGGGGATGTTGACAGATCCCCGCCGCCCGCGCTCATTGGCTGCCCGTGTAGTAACAATTTAGAAGCCGAAGCTTAGCAACAGCACGTGGTGGCCCGGCCCCCTCGCCCGTTCATTGGCTGCTTCCTTGCATGTTAAGAAGTCCGAAGTCGTCCATTGGTGCGCGGGGCGTCATGCAAATGAGGGCGGAGAAGGGGGCCAATGGGGCGGGAGGCGCGTGCCGCGCGGCGGGAGGCGGGGAGAGAGGAGCGGGCAGCCAATGGGCGGGAGGAGGCGTGGCGTTGCCGTGAGGAAGAGGCAGGCGGAGGGCGGGGCCGCAGAAGGCTCCGCCCCCTCGCACGCGCCGGGCGGGCACGGGGCAAGCGTGAGGGAAAACGGGGAGAAAAGGAAAAAGGGAAAAAGGGACAGCGAGGCGGCGGAACTGTCCGTCAGGGACTGCAGGGCAGGAAATGAACGGGGACGATGAAGACGATACAAACGGGGCGCCGGAGAGGCTGGGAAAATGTGCCTGGCACGCGCATCCTTGACCCCTTGCGGTGCTCAGGCGAGAGGAACACGGCAGCGCTGTAGAAACACGCGCAGGGACGTAAGAGAATTACTGAACTCTGCACAGTGGCCTAACCTGCTGAAAAAGAGAACAGTGGGAAGCTTTCAGAAATGCAGCCTGAGTTCCTGCCAGCCCTCCAGCCCTTGCCAGCATATTCAGCTGCCTTTCGTCATCTGGATGCACAGAAGCCGTGTACCAGAATAGCCTGGCTCCCGGCGCACAGGCTGAGCAGGAAGAGCTCAGCACCTTTCCTGTCCACATCATCCTCTTGCGCTGCTAACTCTGCATCCTTATCGCAGATAGCTGCTGCACAGCTGTTGCCTAAAACTGGTTGGTTTTAACATGAGAAATGTAGTTTTAAAATAGGCATATTTTAAGCTGAGCTGTGATCACACACTGGTACATCTTCAGGCCAAAAGTGTTGCAGCCTGTAATCAGTCCTCCTGGAGGATCGCACTTGGGCACACAATAGGTCCCATCGGTTTTAATTGAACAGTTTAGGTGAGAGCTATCCAGCATATAGGCTGGATGCAATGTTGTCCTGTGTGTTTATTCCTTGGCAAAAGATGTCAGCCAGAGTTTCCTTTTAAGAGGATAATAGCAATTCAGATTAAAACGAGGATTATGGTTTACTGTTTCTACAGCATTATGGTAAAGCCACATATACATTACACCTGATCTTGTATTAGTCTGTATCTTGTTGCCCCAGATGCACAACTGTAATGTGGCTCTTGAACATTGCTGAAACACAAATCACATTTTACTGCCATTTGGTCCAGGCACCAGGGATAAGAGAAAATACAAGGCAGTGAAGAAAGCAGCATTGGATTGTAGTTTATGAGAATTTTGTATTTGTTTAGGAAAAGTCTTGAGTGACTATGAATTACAAGGCAGAAGGGAATTTGGTGCATAGATTGCAAAGGTAAAAAAAAATTGCTGTAACATTTTCCACTTGCTGCTTGAACTGTTGAAATCCTGCTGCAAGTGGGTGAGACAGTACAGTGTTTACTGTAAAGCCATTGAACCTTGTGGCAGTTTTGCTGTTAACTGGAAGTAGGTTTAGACACTACTTGACATTGCCTTCTGTTACGAAAGAGCATGAAACCATAGATGTACAGGTCTGCTTTGTCCACACAGGAAAGAAAGTTCCCTTTGCCTGACACATACGTAGGACACAATGTGGAAGATGCAAAGATGCACAGATAAGGCATCAGTGTTCTCTACTGCATCCACAGATCTTCAGAACACCTATATTTTTGTGTTAGTGTACAGGTCTAAATGATCTTAAACTGCCTTGTACCCATGCTGTGGAATCAGTCATACATCCAGAAAGGCAGATGAATGTGCTAGGTATGTAAGTGCTTGTGGGAAGGCCCAGGATTCAGGTACAGATTTGCTGAGGTTCTGAATGCCAAAAGCTCTACCCTACCACACTGTAAGCACACAATTTCACCTGGAAAAAAACTCTGGAAACACAAACACTGCACAAGACTGTGCTTCAGGAGGGTACACAGCCCGAGCTGAACACCCTGCTGAGCACTGCCCTCACCAGATGCTCCTTGGAGCTTGGAGTTACCTGACTGCTGAACTGCAGACACCCTCAGCCTCCCCTGCACTCCCCAGTACCCAAACTCAGCACCCCTAACCACTCCCGAGGCAAAAACCATTGCTCTCTCTGCTTTCAAATGTGGACAGAAGTATTTTGGAAGACAGTTGTTTTAAGGAGATGGAGCACAACTTCACACTGATGTTGGCACTTTCCAGGGCCATGTGCCTCCACACTTCCCTGCATGGAAGGGCTGCTTTGGTAAGTGAGGAATCACTGAAGCCAGCTGGACTATGTGCAGGAGAAAGTGTTATGAGAAATAGGGGCCAGTGCCATCACAAAAGGCACCTGATCTCTGATCATGGTGGCTCTCAGCCTCAGGAGTCATAAACTGCATTAGTCTGCTGGAACTGTAACTGTGTGTGTAACCCCACACACTCACAGAGCCCCTGCTGATGAAATACAGGGTAAATCCACACACATTTGGGAAGGACAGGGCTGGCTCATACCTGACAACCACTGACATGTTTACCCGTAGTTGCACTGAAGAAGAAACACAGCAACAACATGTTAGTCCTGAGGAGTTTTATCATTTCTCCTAGGGGTGAACTCAACTGAGTCCTTCTCATGAGGCGCCACAAAAGCTTTTAAAATGCCTAGAAGGAATTGTTCTGGATCTGGTTTTATTTGTGCAGGGAACCAGGACTAGTTTTGGTCGTGTCAGCGTGGGTGCATAGGTGTAAAATGGGTGTGAAAGAAGATCACCCAAATTACTTTAAGAACTGAAGGACAGGCTCTAAGATAGATGTGTGCTCGAAGGCTTTGCAGATTTCTGTCTCTAAATAGCTTTCTTCCATTTCTAAGAGCAAGCAGCAGGAACAGCTGACTGCTGAAGAAACAGCTGGCCTTCAGTGATAAGGGGTAGCTGTCACTTCATGGTGAAGTTTGAAAAACTTTGTATTTAGAAGCAGAAGCGAGATCCATCAGCAGCCACACCCAAAAACCTGAGCTGTTTTGCAGTTTCTTTGACACCTGCACTTGGTGATTGGAATGGTAATATTTACAATTTTAAATGTTACAGTGTCTTTTCCAAAATCTGTCCTATGGCATGACTTGGCATGTAAGATCAGTGACATCAGAATTGTTGACTGCCCCAAGCTGTAGTGAGGGCAGAGATCTGAAGCTGACGATCAATAATTCAGGAAACTTCAATCACTATTTCCCACATATGGTCTTAAAGAAATAACTAGACCTACCCTGTTTTTCAGATTTGGCTCATCGTATCTACTGCATGTTTCTTTCTTTTATATTTTAAAATTCCATACTAAATCATATCCCTCTGTCCAGAGTTAAGCCCTTCACTGTGCCTTGGACTCCATCCCTCTGTTTTCTTGGGTGTTGCAAGGTTTAAGTAATTAGCAAAGACTAACTCGTCTGCCCACATAGGAGGGGATCTGTGCTCAGGGCTGGCACTGACAAGTTTCATCTCCCTGACTCAGTATCTCAAATTCCATTTATTCCTCATCTTACCTGTGATTCAGATAATGTGCTCTGTTTCCTAGATACAGAAACCAAAACACCTGAAAGTTGGAGGTGGAACTTTTGGAGGAAGTTTCAAAAGTAACAATTTTGTCAGTGCCCAAGCCCAGTTTGAGACATTCTGATTCTATTTACTCTGACAAGTAAAGCAGTTCTCTAGGCCTGATCTCAAATGGCAGGTGTCACTGCATCTGCTTGGCCCTGTATCTAGGCTGCTTCTGGTGCACATGTGGCTTTTAGTCATCACTTTATTTTATGTGTGGTTTACTTTAAGTTTGGGGTGGTTTCTCTAAGTTCAAAGTGCCTGAAGATGGGGGCAGCCCATCAGAGAGCTACTTTCACACCTTGAAGCTGAGGTTACATGACTTGAAGATATGTGGGGTTAATGAGTTGCTGCTGCAGTGTTGAGGAACTGTGTCTTGTGAAGGAGTCCTGTCCATGCAACCTCACCCCATGAGCTTTCTGGGTTGGTCCTCGACCTGTCATACCCCTTCAGGTGCACCCAGGTGTTGGCTTGGAGAGGATCCTTGGTCCAAGGATCACGACAACAAATAGTATGGATACTGTGGATTCTAGGGGACCTGAGTGGCTTCCATGCATTTGGTGAGCTCTCTGTGTGAAGCTCACTAGTCCAGCTTGCTGCTTGGCCTTGACCAGTTGTTTGCTGCAGTGTTTGAATCACCAGCTTTCCCAAAACAATTGAATTTTTCCTGATTTTGCTTGGGATTTAGCACAGGCGTATGTACTGCTGTGGTACACACGTGCTTGAAAGCCAAATCTAAAAAGAAAAAGTACTTCAAACTGAATGCCAGTCCCTTGTAACGTTCTCTTCATGTTAATTGCTGTTATTTTGAAAGACAGCATTTGTATCTTAGTGTCCTTGAGAGTTTGGCTGCAGGGAGCTCGCATGCCCCTCTCCACCAGCAGTCCCCGACCAGTGAGATGTGCACTGCCCTGATGCCAGGCCCTGCAGCCATTCCTGTGAGCAGGCATGAAATTATTCTTAACTGATTGAAGTGAAGCATGGATTGAAAAGCTTGAGAGACACTGCTGTACTCCATCATCCTGCTTTGTCTAAACCTTAGTGCCTGGCAATTTTAAATACTGTCATCCCAAAAATTCCCTCTGACACTGCCACACTTTAAAGTACTTTACAGGGGGCAGTGGTATTGCTGCTTTCATTTTAAAAGACAAAAAAGAAATTAGTTAGGGCTAAACAACTGGCCAGTATCACTGAGCAAAGGCAGGGCAAGGGCTGGGAGGATGGCTGGGCATCCCAGTGTCCAGTCTGGCTTGTATGGCATTATGACATACTGCAGAGTAAGGATTTGTTATGTTATTTCAGATCTGAATCTCAGAGATGTCATGCCCTTATTACATTCCCTTGGTGTAGGAGAAAGGCTTTGTATTGCATTCATCTTCCACAAGGGGCCTTGTGTACACTTGTATTGCATTAAGCTTCCACAAAATATAGAGACTAGTGCAGTGCAAAGAGGCTTTGAAGAAATCATGGCTCAGACCCACTTTGGTAGAGTGCTTTTGGGGGCACAGGCATCTGCCTGAGGTCACTGCTTGAATGAGCTTGCAAATTAAACATTTCTCCTTTAGCTGATAAAATCAGGCCTTCTTGTTGGGTGCCTTTGACACAAGCACATCATACAGAAGTAAAAGAATATTCTACCTCACTGTGATTATCTTCTAAGCTGCCTTGATGCTTAGCACCCTGCTGCAGTCCAGGACAGACAGAGAAACAGAGCAGGGTTGTGCATTTTTGCTACCAAACGAAGCTGAAACCAGCTTGCCTGTAGCAAACAGATTGTTCACTAAAAGAGGGAGGAAGCTGTGAGCTTTTTGAATAAAATCAGGCAGTGATAACACAGTCTCAATTACATCTATTCTCTGAATGTAAAAAATAGCATTTTCTTACCCAAGGTACCTGTGCCCTGTGTATCTGTCAGTCATGACTTCTGAGTATAGGAAGAAGCCCTGATGGATTTGTATTGGTTTTTGCTGTGAAAATCCATCCAAATATGGAAGAATGAGTTCATGCATCCTATGGAGACCAGCAAAGTAATTAGCAGCCATTAATTTATATTATATTCATTACAAGGGAGGAACCAAGAAAGAAAAAGTTATATTTACAAATTTAAGCATGGAGATTTCTCACCTGGGTGCTTGGACATGCAAAATCTACTGAGTTTTAGTCTGTGTGAATCAGTTAATTAAATGAGAAGGGCTCTAATTTAGAGCTCTACCTGAGATGTCTTTCCATAAACCCATTCTCCAGGAACCAGGTGCATGCATGCCTATATGGGAGAACAGGTTTTATCAGAGGACAGATATCTGTAACATATTAATTATGGCAATAATAAATTATTAAATTATTAATTATTAATTAATTGCAGCAATTATGTATGCAAATTGTTGAGTTCTGTTCCCAGTAGAGAAAAACTAATACCTAATGTGGCTGATGCAAATCTGCTGCCAGCCATAGGATCCTATCATTTGTGGATGGAAAGCTGTGATGGAAAGTGAATCTGTGATGGGAAGATTGCAGGCACATCCCATATTGTACAGTAATGGCATTACTCTGCATGTCTATAGCCTGTCTAACTCACTCATTTTAGACTGCTTAGTCAAGATTTTTCCAGTTCAGGCATTTAATAGATATTAATAATTAGGCAAATAAAATGCTGTTCAGCTGAATGAGGATGGAATCAGTATTGATCCTGGGCCTCATGCTGCTGGTATAGTTGGGTCAGTATTATCGTGGTGTAGATAAGAGAGCTTGTCTGTCAATACACACGTTTGAGAGAAGACCAAAACAGCCCAGGTGGTAAATAACCTGGACACTTGCCTGCAGGACCTAAAATTAGAGATCAGCACAAAGACTTGGCAGATGAATACTCAGCAGATGCTGTCTTATCTCTCTATTTGCTTTGGAAGACGGGCTCACCCAAAACATGTTGAAATCAATTTGTATCTTCTCCTTTATTTCAATGGGCTATGCACTAGTCTCTAATCACTTGTGGGCCTAATCAAATGATTTTTCTCATTGACAGCTAATTATTCATATGGATGAATGAAACAATGTTAGATGAGCACACTGTAGGAGCTGTATCTATACCATATGGTTTAAAAAAAAAATTATGGGCTTGATTTCACACTGTCTTATAGTCTCTTATTCCACCTAAAACAAGGACAATTTCCCACTCTTTTATTGGTATGAATATGGAAACTGAGTGAAGAGTCAAGTGGCATGACTGTAACAGGCTCCCTTCCTTATGCAACAACAAAAAAAAGCTACTGCAAGCAGGAAATCATCAGTTTTCAGCATCCAAGAGAGGAAGAAGTAATGCATTTAAATTGCAACAAGGAGGTTGGATATCAGCAAAATGCCTTGTTGGTGAGGACAGTGAGCTGGGATACTTGGGGAGCCTTTGCCACCTCCAGCTTGGCTCTAGCTCCAGGTAGGGAATGGAGCACCCAAAGACTTCCAGGGCCACTGTTGCCAGTGCCTGGCTGGAGTTCTGCCACAATTTGGGGAAAAAATGCCACGTACAGGACAGAAACAAATTCAATACCATCACTTTGTGGTGACAGGCCATTAGCTCTATTTGACACATGGCAAAGCAGGAAACATGAAAATGTGAAATCTGCAATTAATTAAATAATGGGAAACCAGTCATGCTAATAAGTATCTAAATGTTGTCAGACTCCAACTATAGCTTTGTGGATAGGACTGATCTAGTGATCACTTTCTTCAGGAATCACAGGTGGAAGGCTGCATAGGTCTGGCCAACTGATCCTATGTGCAGCTTCCCTGTAATATTTCCCAGCTAAATCTTCAAGCTGAGTGTTGGATTTGAGGCATTGCATGAGACATTGAATCTCAGCAAAGGGAAGATCTTTGCTCAACAATCCCAAAAAACTTCTTTGACATCATGGAGGGGAAAAGAAATGGCCTCCACAAAAGGCACAACTTGCTGAAAGCAATCTTGCATGCCAAAAAAAGCACCACTTAAACTACACTGTGTGTTTGTGGACCAGAATCCAAGATACTGTAGCATGGAGTGGTCGTGACCCAGCCTTACAGGACCCATACAGCACTGTGTCTGTAAAATGTGATATATGCAAAATGCAAACATTCATATGAGTCAGCAGTGCCCTGGCAGCAGGAGGGCCAACTGTGTCCTGGGGGGCATCATGCCCAGCACTGCCACTGGGGACAGGGAGGGGATTGTCCTGCTCTGCTCTGCTCTAGGGCAGCCTCACCTCGAGTGCTGGGGGCAGTTTTGGGTGCCACAATATAAGCAGGATATAAAGCTACTACAGAGCATCCAAAGGAGGGCAACAAAGATGGTGAAAGGCCTTGAGAGAAGCCGTGTGAGGAGAGGCTGAGGGCACCTGGTCTGTTCAGCCTGGAGGAGACTGAAGGGAAACCTCATTGAAGTAACAAATTCCTTATGAGGGGAAAAGGAGGGGCAGACACTGATGTCTGCTCTGTGGTGGCAGTGACAGGACCTGAGAGAATGGCCTGACATTTTGCCAGGGGAAGTTTAGGCTGGATATTAGGGAAAGGTTCTCTACCCAGAGGGTGGCTGGGCACTGGAGCAGGCTTGCTATGGAAGTTGTCGCAGCACCAAGCCTGACAGAGCTCAAGAAGCACTCGGACACTCTCTCAGACCCATGGTGTGACTCTCAGAGTGTCCTTTGCAGGCCCAGGAGTTGGACTTTGATGATCCTTGTGGGCCCCTCTCAACTCAGGATATTCTATGATTCTATGATTTAATCTCAGGCAGATGTTTACTCTTTTAGTGTCATGTAGAGTGCCACACTCTTTGTGTTGATTCTAGCATTGAGAGAAATTTCAGTAACAAGGGGCTAGTGAGATGGAAGAAAATGGGGGGCAGGATGGAGAATTTAACTTACTTGGTTTGTTTGTTTTCCTTCCAGCTTTCCACAGGTCTATTTTTTTACCTTGTACTTGGCTTTGTGTCTCTGATCCCTTCTGTCCTGTTTTTGTTTGCCTTCCTTTGTTGCTGATGGTTTCACGCTGTTTCCATTCCTCTCCTTTCGTGTGACACAGATTCTCTGCCTGAGTCCTGTTCAAGGTGTGGGACTCCCTGCAGTTACAGCACAGTCTCAACACCAGGGACAGGACTTCCTGCTTCTCTGACAGCATCTGCGTTGTGTAAGTGAATGTGTGTTTTATCAGCCCACAAAAAAGAAGTTTCAGGGTATTACTTAATGGATTCTCCTTTTTCTACCTTCTCAGGACACTGGCAGCTCTTTCACCTCTTCTTCATTGTTGCTGGTCTCTTGGTATCTACAGGAGACTGCTCTAAATGATCTACACACAGCAAGAGAGCTTTTCCTTATCTGAAGACCCTACAGTCAACAGAGAAAACAGATAAAGGTATGAGAAAGTTGTTATGAATATAACAACTTCCCTATGCAGAGGGAAGTAGAAGCACAGAAAAATCTCTGGATCTCATTACTGGAGGAATGAGATACCTTTAGTGACTTGGATATCTCTCATCCAGTTCAGGGCTTTCATCACAAAATAGTGCTCCTGTTTACTGAGACCAGGGTAACACAGGGATGGATTTTTACTTTTTTCACCCTTTCAAATGTGCTGAGGATGGTAGGACCTGTACCAGACAACTGCACAGCAGTACTGGGACAGGGCATTTCACCACTCACTCCCTCATACGGGAAAGTCTAACTTACACCAAATCACTCTGTCACCTCTCTGTTTGTGAATGAAATGTTGAGGGTTGTTTAAAAGTGCTAAGTATATTGGCAGTTACCCAGGAGTTGAGAAGATCACTACTAGTATTTTCTTCTATTTAAAAAGATAGGTGCAATATTCATTCAGAGGTGTACTGATGAGACTTAAGGCTTTCACTTCTAATAACCATCTGTCTGGAGCTTGCAGACACCCCTGATCTACAGCTACAAAGTTTTTAAATCAGCATCCCAACTCCTGTTGAACTCAGAAAGTCCCTGAAGAGAGGTAACCTCTGATTGCTCAGTTCTGAAATACTGACACAAACCACACTATATTGTGCATGAGCAAAGGCTGACACAATCACACAAAAGGTATCTATAAATCTTTTTTGACAGCAGGTAGAAAATCCTTATCTTTGGTCTCATTCTTCTGTTTGCATCCTTGCCTTTGCTCCCCAAATTCAGATACATGTTTTTCCCTAGATAGGCAGTATGATGGCTTAAGGAAAAAGAGGTCAGTACTATTACCTCAGTTTTCATTGTCTGACCTCTGTTTTCATTGTCTGTACCTTTGACATCTAATCAAACACACATTAAACTATCCAAAATCTAAAACTATCCATCTCAACTATCCAACATCTGGGCTCTTTGTAGAGTGTGTTTCATTTTTAAAGCTTTGCTTACCTGTGGAGTCTACGATTTATTATATGATGCTTTTTGCCACTTAGGCACTATGCTTAATCAGATTTGTAAATTAATTCTCTCCTGGGGTTTCTCCTTGTGTGTTCAGAAAGCATAAAAAGTGTTAATGACACGCTTCAAAACACACACTGGTTACATTAGTCATCCTCTCAGCATAATAGTTTTATGGAGAACACTTTCAGTTAAAAAAAATCTGTATTTCCTTTAATCCAGTTTTTTCCCCCCACTTTTGATCCCTAGAGTTATGTTACGTGTTTGTAAACAGCTACACAACATGCAAAGGCTGTAATTGCCCCCCCCCTTTTTTTTTTGTTAGATAGAAAGAGCTACTGTTTGCATCTTGAAATATCTAGTATTACTTTTTATTATATATTTAACTGAAAACATTTTCATACAGGAAATTTGCCTTGTTCTGGAAGATGGAAAGCTGGTTGTAAAAATGAGCATTGCTGAATCACAACATGCCTTCCTCCTGCTCTCCCTGAGCTATTCCCCCAGCCCAGCAGTCCCAACCCACATCAGGGCTGACACTGGATGGGAAAGGGCAGCTTGGATGGGGAGCACCAAATTCTCCATCAGTGCCCATACCTTCATGGACAGACCATCCCTCACACGCCGTGCCCCTTCCTTGTTAAGCTATTCAAAGCACATCCTAGTCAACAAAACCCTTCTGTGGCAAACATTGCAAAGTGGGAAAGAATTTACACAGAAGAAAATGTCAGCAGAAAATGTTGGTGACATGTTGGAGGAGAGAGTGCTTGGCCAGCACTGCAGTGCCCCTTGGCAAGAAAGGAGGATTACCATGGCCATTGCTCTGCAGCCTGAGAGCTGCAGTGACAACAAACTGCAGCAGATCACACTGGAAGGGAGGGGCACTTCCCAGAAGTAACTTTCACGGACAAGAAGTCCATTTCCACAGACAAATGTGGTGGCAATCCTCACTTTATGCCAGTGGGCCCAGCAGAAAATCTCTCCTCATACTGCACATTCACTCTTGTACTCTCTAGGAGTCTTATCTACACACCCCACCCCAACCCACACACTCTCCCAATCTCTCAGCCCTTTGTGTTTCACAGGAAACAAGTAGATAAACCACATCTTTCATGTGCAAATTATGCAAAAACATAGAAACTCCTAAACTTTCAGAAGCTCAAAAATGTTGAAGTGGTTGGAAAAAACAGGCAAAGAGGAGACCTGAAACCAAATGGGGATTTCACACTGGGATGTCACATTACAAAGATGAGGGATGTGCTCACAGAACATTCACATGTTTTTGCTGAAACAGAACAGCAGTGGATGGTAAAGAAAGCCCCATATTTGAGGAAGGACCCAGCAGGAGGAAAATCTTTTGTCTGATGGAGCAATCCATGATTCTGAGAAGAGAAAACATTGCGTTGATTGTTGCAGAGAGGAACTTGCTCAGCTCAGTGGGGAGGAACCTGGCTCTAGCACTGCTCTCCAGCAGGACCCTGGGGATGCTTTTGGCCAGATCACTTCTTCTCTCCCAGCCTCCCTCTCTCCTTGGATCTGTGCCTGCCTCAGAGCTGTGGGATAACCAGGACTTCATCCATTCTGCACCGTGGGCACATGCAACTGCAATAAGTGCATGCAATGGAGCCCCAGCAAACAGCCAGAGAGCAGCTATGCTGTGCTGTTGTGCCCTCATTTCTGAGTGCCAGAGTCACTGCCTGTCCATTGGCTGTCACATGTTTGTGTTCCTGGGACACCTGGAGAGGCTGAGTTCATCCCATCAGTACAGCTGCTTGTTCCCCTTCTCCCTGGTTTCACATGTTCACTCTCAAATCTCCTTCTTGCCAGTTGCTTCAGACCACATGATTTAACCCTTTCCAAATTTTCCCACATTCAGTAACAATTCTGGGAAATGAGAAGGGCATCCAAAGAACTGGACCTGCAGGGTAGGTGGGCTGGTGGTGAATGCAGCCTGTCAGAGCCCACTGCTGCTAGCAGGGAATGCTGCAGCTCATGGTACCAGTACTTACAGAGCCCTTTTCCCCCCAGTTCTCAGATAATAACAGCCTCTACAGGTCTCTAGCTTTTTGCTTGCTATTTCCTTGTTCAAATATTCAAATGTATTCTTTTTCCTTGGGAAACAGCAGAGTGACAAGGAGGAAGGAGGAATCCCTGATTCTGGTGGGTTCTGGCAATGACTGCCACAATTGTCAGCCAGATGCCAAGAAGCCTATGTCATTCACAAGCAATATTTGTTTCCTTAGCAGCTCTTCTGTTCTCTGGCACATTGTCAAGGGCAAAGGAAGAGGGTAGGTTCATCAAGCACTGCTGGCCAGACTTGCAGGCAGCATGCAGGCTTGGAGGACTGACTGGAGCAGGGCATGGGCAGAGTTTTCTGCAACCTGTGGTGCTGCTTTGACATCAAATTACTCAGGTCCTGTAGGTTAATGTGGTTACCAGTTCATATATAGGAAAAGATGTGTTAAAAGACCAGTTTGAAAGGCAGGATTCTTGCGAGGACCTGAACACCTTCCTCCTGAGAAGAAGCCTTGGTCTGGTAGAGCCGTGCTGTCTGCAGGGCAACTGCACTACCTTGTCCTGGATGAGGACCTGCTGCTTGTCCTGACCCAAATTTGTCCCAACCTGCCTTTCTGTTTCCACACTGGGAGCAGAACATGGGTGGTGTTTCTGTGGCTCTCCAGCTCCTGCTTTAACCAAGAGGATGCTTGTTTCCTACAAAGGAAAACTGACATGCTAGAGGAAAATAAAACACACAGCCAGACTGGTGTATTTTACACATCTGCATAGAGATTTCATCAGAGCTTAACTTGGCTTATCAAACCAAGCCCTAATTTTGTACATCACTAGTGGACAAGCTCAGGGGACTAATGCAGAGACAGGAAGATGCTCAGTTTGTTCCCAGTGTGGTTGTCACATGAGACAGTCCCAGCTGGAGTAAGCATTGAAAGTATTGAAAATGGACACTGACCATGTGGAGCTCGGGAAATGGAAGAATATGATATTAATGCTGCAGATATGACACATTCCTAGCGATCTGCTGCTGAATGCTGCCACATGGCTTCACTGCGTGGTGCTCGTCCGGCACATTTGTTGCTCCAGTGAAACTTGGTTCCTTCAAAACACCTCATAGTCTGAGGCACTGCAGGTTGTTCTGTATGACTGTGAGAATCAGAAATTCATGGTAGCATTGGGTGGATCAGGAATGTGGACTTTTTAGGTAGGGAAGGGCTTACTGTCTATGCCTAATGGTGGCCTTGAGAGTGGATTAGAGAATCATGCAGCAAACCATCTTGACTCCATGGGGCTCCTGAATTTTCCTGTTGTTTCTTGCAATTCCTTTATCTGTATCCACTGTGGAATGGGTAATCATGCCCATTTCAGCCTAACATTGTCCCATTTTCCTTTTGTTTCCCCTTACACTAGTATACATAGCAATCACTTTTGGCCACAAACACTTTTATTTTTGTCAGTTGAGGTATTTCTCACAACAAAAATCTTTCTAAGTCTGGTTACTGTTTTCCCTTATTGTGAATATTCATTCAGCACTTACCTTTGCCAAAGATGATGTAGTGCAAGCAGGTGTCACAGCCGTACTTTCAGCCGTACGGAAAACACATTTCATTTCTGACAATGATCCTGCTGTTTCAGTAGGAGCCTACCCCATGCAGAGATAGGCTGGTTAGATCAAACTGTACTAATTGCAGAGTGATTTGGAAATATGTTCCACTTGCAAACAGAATGAATCCAACACTTCGTAACATTGAATTAACAAAGGTCACATTTCATAAATATTACCAAGCAATTTTCATAGATAATGCAGCAGGCTAGTTAATGATTAGAGCAGTAAACCTCTGACGTAAAGCCATGATGAATAAGGGACATATTTTTACAGCTTCCATTATTGTTGCCTAGGGATCTTAACTAAAAGCAGCAGAAATTATTAGGGTCTAACATATCTTTAAAATCTAACCATTCAGGCCATATCTGGTCTTCCCAATGGCTTCTGTATTGCAAACTAGAAAATTCAGGAGATTTTAGAGTATCAGTTAGATTATCAGTGGGAAAAACAAAAGCATACTGGTTTCAATCCAGTTCTACTGGACTCGGTAATGTAAAAACCAGTTTCAGTAGCTGGTGGGAATTGGCATAGCTCAGGTTAAGAAGGGATGGAATTCTCCCTCTTGCCCCAACTTGCTGAATCTGCTGGATCAGGACAGCAAACTTCAGTAAAGATGTAGTTCTGCTCCGAGGACTGATCCCAGGGACTGGCTCCCCTCCGAAATCTTGGTCTCTACTGGGTCAAAACACCTTTTCTTAGATTGGAATGAATTACCTGAGCAGTAATCTTGATGAAGTCTGCGGGATTAGCTCTGTAGGGAGCCAGTGTTGAACATGTTATAAGTAAGGGAAGATGATGGAATGAATCCTTATGAATACCTGGGATTAAACAGAAACCTTGGGCTCAGGTATAAACAGGGGACTCAAAACCAGCTAATATAATTTTCTAGGACTTAATTAGGCATGTTTTTATCTGATAGCCACACACTCATAGACAATCTGTATTTATCACAGGGTTTTATCCTTCTGTGAGCCATTTGTGTCTGAATTTAACGGGTTAGAAAACCTTGGTATATAGCTGTGGCACAACTGCCATCCAGCAGTGGTTAAGGATGGATGGCTTGGGAATCAGCAAAATTACAGGAGGAGTTTTATATTTCCTTCATCCAGAAGAAACCAAAGGGATGGAAAGTGGCCAATGCCAATCTATAACGTATTTTTGAGAGAAATTACCTGTGAAACATGCAGGCCTTTGTGAAACATGCAATGATGTCCAGGTGATTGGATGAAGAGGTGGAACTTGTTACACCTCCATTTGGGAAAGTCATTTGATGAGATGAGATGTGAATTGTCCATGCAGTAACACCATTTGGACATGGCAGGTTTTAATTTTCAATTTTTAGGTGCTCATCCTCTGAGGCCATTCAGAACCTAAACCTAAAAACGTAATTCCTTGAAATCCTAGTGCAATTAAAGTGGTAGAAAAACAAAACCAAACCAAACAAAACCCCAACATTCATGCAAGTAGCAACTCAGCTAAACATAAAATAACCCTAATTGTGAAAGCCAGCCTAAAGCAGCATTAGGATCAGAGTCAGAAGAAACCTAGAAGGCTTTTCCCACAGCTGGACCCAGGGGACCCTGACAGGCAGAGGGCTGTAGGGTCACTGCTCCCTGGAGGGCTCACCCTGCCTGCACACAGCACTTTCTCCAGCCCGGCCTCCATCCCAGCTGGAACAGGCAGAAAAATAACTGGAAGTTTCTTGTCAGAGCAGACGCACAGCACAGCCAGTTCTTCATTGACAAATGAGCAAAAGAAAACAAAATATCACACTGTCATTTAAAAATAGCTTCAGCAGAAATACCACAGGCAGTGCTTTCACCAGGCAGAGATCAGCGACTGATTAGGGAGGGTTATCAGTGTACCCGGTGCCGGATAAAACCCGATCCCGCTGCAAGGCGCTGTCACTCACCCAGACAGATTGTGGGGGTGTGATGAATGCCAGAGAAACTCTAGAAGTTTTCTGATAATGCAGGAGTTTGAAACAAGGGGTTTCTGCTCCTCACCTGTAAAGCAGCTTTGGGAAAGCTCCATGCGGTCTGATGGTGCCAAGTGGCATTTCAGGTTTTGGTGGGACAGGGCGGTTCCCTTTTCATGCCAAATGCAAGCTGGCTTGGTCCACTGCCAAAGTGGGGAGAGCTGTGCAAGGGTGATCCCCCTGTAAATGATAGTGAAAGCATTTCTAAAGGAGAGGCACCACTGCAAAGTTCAGCCCAGGTTTGGGCTGAACTTACATTTTTAAAGCACAGCGTGTGTGACATGCAATAGTTTTCCAATGGCAGAGCTCAAATTGCATGCCCCAGGATTTAGGGTTATTGCAACTTTTAACATTCCTTCCAGTCTTCTGCCTCTTGATTCTGCTTATACAAAGAAATCAGATGTTAAAATGAATGTATTTTTCTTGATCTGTTTATTGTAAAGTACTTAGGCATAATTTAATTTGCAACTATTATTTGGGTCTATTCACATTATTCTAATTATTTGATCCAATAGGGGAATTAATATTCACTAGATGAACAAATCTGTTCAATGAAGAAAAACACACCAGTTTGCTTAAGAGACTCTAGAATGTATTTCAGGACAAAAGACGAAAATTGATGGAAAGATATCAAGAGCAAGTCCTGAGCTTTTCTGAGAGGGTATAATTTGTTAGTTTACCATAGTCCCATCAAGATGTACCTTGACCCATCACTTGTCTAAAACTTCATATCAGAAGCTGTGTCTGAAATCCAGATGCTTGAAACACTGTCAGTACTGAAAAAAGAAAACAAGTCTGTTAGAAGAAAAGCAACTAGATGAGTAGCTTTGCTAAGTCAAGTGTCGTTCTCATGACCCTAAGATTAAATATCTTTCCTGTTTTTATGTATCCTGACTGTTCTTGACACGTGACTGCAAAAGCAAAGGACAGCACAATGGAAATATGTGCAAAACTGTCAAAACCACAGAAAGAGACAAATCAGGTAACATGGTGACCTACCCTAAAGCAGGGAGCCCTCCTCCTGGGGCTGCCCTCACAGCTGGCACCTACCCACAGCTGAATGTGTGCCCTGATGGTTGGATGCCATCATGTGCAGCATGCTCAGGAGGGCAGAGTCCCTGCCTCTGCACTCAGGATTGAGGACCTAGCATCTCCTGCCTTGCCAAAGCCACTTCATAGAGTGGGCAACACCCCAAGAGCGCAGCAGTGCCTGGAGTCAGCATGGCACTCCCCTGTCCTACCTCACAGCTGAGGTACAGCTGCTCACAGCCATGTTGTACAGTAAGCAGGGGGATGCAGAAGCCTCACTCTGGGTCTCCTTGCAGGACTCATCTCGCACCCATCCTTTCCCTCCTTTTGCCCCATTGCCAGGATCTTGGTCATGCAGAGTTCCCACCATTCTTGCTCTTCCAGGCTATCTTCAAAATGCTGTCTTGGGTGATTCTCTAATTTCCCAGGGAGCTTCATTTCTGAGACTTCCCTTCCTGCACAGTGTCTGTTCTCTGGTGGGATCCACATGGACCATTTCTGGGGGCAGTGCCAGATCCATCACACCACTGGGATTCCTGCTCTTCCATCATGAGGCCAGGGCATTATTTGGGACTGGTTCTTTACTAAAGCAATGAGTTACTGTTCTTCAAGCTGAGGGAACAGCAAGTGACACCTTAGGCCTTTCACTCCCAGGTCAGTTGCTTCTGCTCCAGGCACCACCTGAAAGGAAAACCTGCTGCCCCTTCTCCCCCAGTAAACCAGAGGTGGGAAAACAACTCCCTCAGCACAGTCTGTAGCCATATGTACTGAGCCTGGACCAGTGACTCTGACAACTTTGCTGCTGAGATCTCCTGCAGGAAAGAGAATACTGAATACAGGTTGTCAAAATGCCTTTTAGCGTTAGCAGGATACTGTGCTCCAGGCAGAGTAGGATACATACAAAGCCTTAAGCTGTTCCAGGCTTCACAGAGCAGCAGACAGGAAAATACATGTGGCTGCACTGGGACACGTTGTTTTCAAAGCCCTGTGTGATAGCACCAAGTGGCATAAATCAGAATTACCTGTCACAAACTGTATGTCTCTGTGGCCATTTTTCCAGTCCCAGCTGAGCAGCAACTCAAACTCTCTGAGACAGTGGTTATACTGAAAAGAAGGAAAAGATGTAATAATGCAGGAAATGGTAGAAAAAGCACTGATGCCTGAAGAAAATGTTGAAATTCATCCCTTTAGAAAGTCGTGCCGAGGATGTGTTAGGGCAGGAATATGAGGAGTTTTCCTGTTTCCTGAGAACCTAGAACTGGCTCCAAGAGCTTCTTCCTTTAGCACCAATTTCACATGTTGGCTTTTCTGTATGAGGAAGTGCAGGACTCTGCCCCAATGTGTGCTTTTTGCAGCCCCAGGGTGTCCAATGTTTCTCTAAAACACTTGGCAAAGTTAAAGCTCAGCCCATCCCCAGGGAGCTTGTGGAGCCAGGCCAGCAGCACATCCTCCTGGAAGCAGCTAATGCCTGAGCTGCTAAATACTTCACATTCCTCATGGACACCAATTCAGACTCGAAGCCTGAGGAGGTTACTCAGCATAACACATCTGCCTCCAGGAACTCTTCTGAATAAAACAAGTCAAGTCAAAACCTCAGTCCAGACCTCACCTCCAGATCCAAGCCATATTCTGACCACACTCAACAGCCTAAATGTGGGGAGTCACAACCTGGGGCCTCTGCCTGCTCTGGAGACCAACCCTTTGGCTCTGTATTCCTGGTGCTGAGCTATTGCCCACCTGTGGTATTTAAAGGCCTTTTTCCTAATTGTATTCCACAGCTCCAGCTTCTGTTGGGGTGCCATCCTCCTCTCCCAAAGTCTCAGCCTGCCTTGGTTTAGGTAACTCATTGCAAGACATTCTAACCAGAGTTGTCTTAAAACAAAGGTAGGTGTTGATTTCTTTTCACCCTCCAGTTTGGGTGAAGTCACCATGATGTGTGAGAGGCTGGCAGTGAAAAGCAGCTTAGCTTGGACTTACCACTGCCAGAGAAGTTCTGGGCATCGTGCTATGGTAACTGAACAACATCCCATGGCTCCCAGAAGTATTTTCCATATAGGAGGTCAAGATAGTAAGAGCAGATTTTGTAGAGTTTAACACCAAAATGTACTACTGAAAACAAAAGATGTTGCTGAAAATTTAAGGCAAAAGTAATTTGTCCAAGAACACAAGGTTTGATGCTGGGATCAAGGTGCCAGGGCTCATAGCTGCTACCCCAGATCTGCTGCTCCAGCATTTGGGGGTCAAAGGCTGGGAGTAGCTGCATTTTGGAAAGAAGTCCTGTTCTTAGATGGATTCAAGCATAGCAAAATCAGGACAACAGCTTCATAAATTCATTTCCTTCTGCCTTCCTCACTCATCATTGCCTTGTTCCCACACTTTTTGGCAGCTTCTAGCACTATTTTTCTTTTCCCCACAGAATTCTGTGCTGTTTCTGTGCAGAGGTAAGCTCATGTAAGAGAGTCTTAGACAGAAAGAAAAACAAACAGCCAAGGTCCATATTTTAAGTATTATTGAAAACATTCTGGTATCACTTAGAACAAGAAATTATTTGTATATGTCAAAAACCTAGAGAAAACCCTGAAGTGATGAATTTATCATTTCTAATGTAATAGTTATAAAAAGAAGGTACCATTTGCTATCTGCTTCTTACAACATTACACCCAGGTGGTCTTTCCATTTGTCCCAGAGTTTGTCCTGAGGTGCTGCTGTGCTTTGCTCATTAATGCTAATGCTGTTGTTCTGCAAGGTTATGAGGAGACGAGGTAACACAGATCTTTTCAAATCCAGTTTTCAGGAAGAAGGGAGACACGTATCTCTCCAGTCTGGTAGGGGAAAGAATGAAAAATAAATTGCTTGGGTGATCTGCAGTTGCTGGCTATTAATTCCTTTGAGGATTTTGTATTGCTTCCAAGGCAAATACAAGATTAGCTGATGGAGTAATGGAGTAGTATGGGATAGAGATCACATGGGGGTTCTTGTAACACAGATGTTATTTATTTAGCCTATGCAGAGTAAACCTACTTACAGATGTAATTTTGTATGTTCAACATGATGTCTGTGTGCCCAGTAGCCCCCCAGTATAACTTGAGAAGTCAGGAATCCTGCCTTTGTGAGCCCCCAGCTCCCAGGCAGGGACAGCTGCCCTTACATCCACCCCTGATCAAGCAAGTGCTCCATCGGGGAGTCACAGTGCAACCACTTGGCAACGTGCAGAAGTGAGCAGGTAAAAAAGCAACCTGGCTGCAGGAAGGCAAGTGCAAAACAGGTCTCAGTCACCTGAAAACTTCCTGCTGATTCACCCAGCTGCAGGGGCTGCCCATCCCAGCTGCACCCATCGGTGGTGGTGCTTGGAAGAAATGCTGCTGCTGTAAGAATGCTGCTATTTTGTAAAAGCATGTGCAGGACCTTCCAGTGCCAGATATCCAGACGTGCTAATGCAAAATGCATTAGCCCAAGCAGCAGGAGCTCCAGGGTTGCTGGCGCCATTGAGTTCCACTCATTTCATCTTTATTATAAATACTGCATTGTCGTCTCATTCTTTTCTCTCATCCTCTCTTTAGAAAAGAATTATAAGGCTCTAGTTGACTGGTCCCTTTGACTTAGTACAGTTGTTAAACCACAGGCAGTAAATACCTCTTTCAATTGTTTAAGGCGGATGTATTTATTTCATTGGAACTGAATGAAATCTGTGAGAGCTAAAGAATCCCCCCTTTCATGGCAGCTCTGCTTTTCTACCTCTGAGCTGAATGCAAAAGGAACTCTTCCTTAAACCTGCCGTGTGAAATCAGCCCACCTTCAGGCTCCCCACTCTCAGCTTAGTTTTTTGTGGTTCGAGTATTGCAGCCTCCAAAGCCTCACCGCCTACTTGTAAATAGTGATCTTTCACCAGGCAGATCTCAGCTGACAAATGTTAATTGTTATGCAAACTATCCAGAAGATGAGCTCTTCTCCCAGGACTGAAGGGCAGCCACCTCCCAGATGAAACGAGGCAGCTGTTTAAACAGTGCGGGGTGCGCTGCCCCGGCTGCCAGAGCAGCGGGAGAGCCGAGTGGTGCGAGCGGAGCTGGAGCTGTGCCATGCCACCATGGTTAACACCCCCGCTTTTGTGGAGAAAACCTCCACAGCACAGCTTGAGAACTTTAACTGACCCCACGCCATCAGGAAGATGATGCTGTTTCAGTGGAAAGCAGATATATAAAAATTGTTTCTTCAGGCTCATGCGGTGGGGTGCTCCCTGCTTCAACTGGGAAAAACAAATTCTGATTGTTGGGGCAGGATAGGGATGGGAGAGCAATGCTTTTCCCAGACCAGAGGATTTGAAAGGGACCAGGGATGCTGAGAATGCCATGCAGACCTTGTTCTTACCAGGAGGCAGGTCCTTGCCTGAGGCGGGTGGTGCTGTTGGGTCGTGGCTCCCCAATGGAAGCTGAGAACCAGCTCCTGTTCTCGTGAAAGGCTCCCTTGGTGCTGCTCGTAACTCCACCATAGGCTGAAAGGAATTTTGAATGTGCTGTCAGCTCATTTTTCCTTCCAGTCCCATTCAGTCATTGCTCCTTCCCTCCTGCACTGCTCCAGTGTGGGGTCTTTGGGATCACTATGAGGAGTAAGAGTCATCCCAGAAAAACAGAGGGACTCACCACAGCTGCTGGTAAAACCAGCCCTGACAGGGCTGGTGGGCACCCTGTGAGCAGCAAATGCTGCCTTTGCCTGTGCAGCCTGAAGGGAGGAGGTGGTTCAGCAGTGCAGAATGGCTCCAGGAGTGAAAGGTGCCACTTGCTGTTCCCATGCCTTGGATCAGGCTGGCTGCAGAGACCACTAGTGTGGGCTGCCAAATTATCTGTCATCAGGCACATCACTGCACTTCTGGGGTAAAAACCCCACTTTTCTGGTCACCAGATATGGAGAAATGCTTATTCCCTGGCAGTAACTTAGGATAAATTTCAGTGGATAAAGTTCAGTGGAGAACTACTTCTGTATATGGCTGTGCTGAATTTCTGAGCACTGAACCAGGGCTTCATGCCATCCTGTACTCCTTGGGGTGGTTTCAGAGGTTTTGTTGCTAGTTTGTTTTCATTTTTATGATAAGTTTGTACTATTGCAGCAGGGAACTTCAGTTTGGGCTTTTTAATAAATAAAATACTTTATCTCACCTGTACATAATCTTCATATATATAGGACTTCATGAGCTTGAAGAGCATTTTAAGATAAAAATACATTGTAAGGAAGAACAGAGGAAGGACTAAGGTTTGAAGATTCAGACAAGGAAGTTGGTAATGATTCTTACTTTCTTGAAATTTAATAGCAACATTTTCATTGATTTCAGTGGCAGCAGTATGGCAGTCTACTTAAAAGGGAAAAAAAAGTCATTTAACAAAAAAAAACATCTGTACCAACTTCACATCTCCTTCCCTCCTTTTGCATCAGTTCCCAGTATCAGCCCCTGCAGAACAGCCATGCGCTATTTCCATGCTCCACTTTCCCCTTCAACTGCTCTCTCTGGCAACTTATTTTACAAAATATGGGAAAACTCCTTCCCCAAAGGGCTGTAAAGCCATGGATTCGGTTGCCAGAGCAGGCCACCCATTCCTCTCAGCAAGGGCTCTTGGCTCAGCCCACAGTGCCATAGTTGTTTTCAACTGAGACTGAGCTGATAAGGGGATTTCCTTTCAAGTAGAAAAGCATAAACTATATTTATATGCAGATAATTTCCTATTTGTTGGGTTTAGCTTAACAGGCTGAATTTCTGGCCTGTCTCTCCAGTGCTCTCCGACCACATGAAACATTCACAATTGTCCGGGTGGGAGTTGTTTTGCCAGAAGCTGGAGAGGTGCCACAGTGCAGCTGCTGTGGAAGGCAGGGGTGGAAGGACACGGCCAGTCCTCCTTACTCTGCTTTTTCTGTAAGGAGCTAACACAGATCACAACACCTGCCTAGCATTTGCTACCACATTCATTACAGGTACTTGTGCCACTGACCCATTGTTTGTCCATTACCTGGGAAAAGTACATTGTTTTGATCAAAAAATTTAAAAGATAAATCACTGAAGTATAACTAATGCCTGCTGAGCCACCCTGAGGACTTAGTCATTTTGCAGGCAAGTAGGACCATGCTCAGCTAAGGAGCAGGAGAGATTGAATTACATGAGTAGTAGAGGAAGGATTTACTGAAAAAGCTGGTAGAAGACTCCCAAACTATTAATGCCCAGAAGGAAGGGAATATCAAACCAGCAGTACTTCATGTTCATCTGGGAAACCTACTTCATTCTTCTCTGCAGGGATTTCCAGAGAATGAGACCCCAGTTCACAGCAAACTGATAATTATTAGTCTTCTCTGTATCCATTTACTTGCAAAACACCTCAGGATCCCTCCCTGCCAGAGTTGCTGATGTTCCTTGTATTACCTGGGGGTTTTATATTGCATTCAGTTCACTGACTGCCAGAGGAGTATGCTCTTGAGGTTTAAAGATTAAGCTTTTATTTAAATATATATTCCTCTAATGTTGTACATCTGGTTTTGTTTAAACTAGTTTCAGAAATCCTTTGTTTTCTGGGTCCTTTACTGCTGGTCCATCTAAACTCAGGCTGTGGATGTTACCAGCAGCTCTAGCTGAGCCAATGTCTTTTCAAAGATCAGGATTCTTCCAGTTTCACCCTCCTGGGAACTCATGGGGTAGATCAATGTACACAAAGGTTTTGTGGAGCAACATCCTAAAGCCACATTTGTTTTATACTCTGAAAGTCCAGAAAATAATAAAAACACCTCTGAAAGACAATAAATACCTGAATGTCTTACCCTTTCGGGGAGCCCTTAGTGCTTGTTGAATCCTTTGATGTTTGGATCAATGTCCTTCAAGAAACAGCACATAGCTCTGGCCCACCCATCTCCAGACAATCTTCTGGTTCAGGAAAGAGGTTTTTTTTCAGTTTTGGAATGCTGTCTGTGCCATCTTGCAGTAGGATCTTGTCTCTGTGTCTCTCAGTTTTGGAAGTTTCTGTTCTTTTCTTTTGAAGTAGAAATGTGTGAAACCCCAAGAGCTCTAAGGACAGTGTTTATGGTCCTTGATGCCTTGAGTTAAAGCTGAGATAATTCCTCTGCTGTGAAACAGTCATTAATCAGCCCTGAAAGTTAAAGTTAATAGAAGAAGTCTTTAGAATTCAAATAGAATTTGTGCAGACATAGGCAGGTCTCCCAGGCCTTGTGTGTGTATGTACATATAAACACATATATATGTACTCACTTATGTCTACATATATACACATGCAAACATCAATGAAAAAAAGTATACATGCTGCACTCCAGCAAGAAAAGTAAGAATCAATATAGAGAGCAGTTTCTGGGAAAATCCAGTTACCATCACAAAGAAACCATCTCCCTAGTCCTGCCCTCTAGAACTAAGTAACCCTGACTCTATATAAGAATTTAAATTGTGTAAAATAGCAACATTGTTTTAGCTTTTGGTTTTCTGGGAACTTTTCTCTTCTAGAGTTTCTCAGCTTGAGAAAGTGAAAGACTACACAGTGGATTCCTGTACCTTGTGCAGCCATGCAAATTACATCTAGTTTTCTCATGCCCATTTTGAAATACAGTTCCCATCCTACTTAACCGTGTCCTGGTGTGAGACAATACAGTATTGAGAAACACTTGAAGCTACAATAGCAGCAGTGCAGATCTTTTGTTTTATCATTAAGTGGAATGAATCCCTAAGGACTCAAGAGAACTCCACAGAAGCCTGATGTATGCAAAAAGAGGCTGCTTATGGTAAACAAGGTTAGAGATAATGTGAATATTCAACATGCACATTCACACAATGAGTAGACAAACACCCAGTATGATGGGAATTTTCGTGAGGGAGCCTTCCTTCTTGCCTGTAATAGAGACAAAGGAATATTATTCATCCCCATTTATGAGATCTCAGGTGGACGAATGTAAAAATACCAATGCTCTATCCATTTGAGGCTGCACGTGGATCCTGACTGAGCTACAGCAGAGACCAAAGTCTTTCACCCTTAGCATGTGAGATCCCCAACTGGAAGTCAAGTGCCAGGTCGATGTTTCTTGTTGCTCCCTGCTCTTGATGAAAAGTTCCTTTGCAGAAGGGAATAAGCATGTCCTAATAGTGAGAGCTGGCTGGCATGAGAGCTGGGGATGAGCCTGGATCCAGAGCTCTGCACAGGAAAAGCAGCAAAGGGAGGTGGCATTCCAAAGAGCTCTTAGAAACAGGGACAGAAATCCTGGTAATAGGACCAAGGTGGCCACATTCAGGCAATCAGACCAAGCATGGGAGCAAAAACAGGTCCTGCCATAGCCTTTGACATGTCCTTTTTGAGGACAGCAGGCTCCAATCTTCTGCATTGACATCTGTGGTAAATATGTGTCTTCCTAAATGTCTGCAGTTCAAAAACAAAACCAGTCTACAAGATGTCAGTGTTCATCTTTTGTGAGAGGTATATCAGTCAGGTTGTCAATTAAAAGCATTCACTGAAGGTGAGCTGTGGATAAATTAATCTAATAGGAAAGCTCCATAGGTCAACAGCTTCCAGTCAGGGATGAGGGAATGTCACAGCACATTGCCTGTGATTGCACATGATGGTAACACTGTCTGGAGTCACCTGGAGGCAACATCCCTGGCTATGTTAATGACACCTTTGCCTGCAGCCTGCATGGTGCTATGGTTCAGCATGCTTGAGCTGAAGGTTTGTTTCTGTACTGACCACAGACCTTGTGCTACTGAAATGCCCACATGAGCATCCTGGTGACTCCCTGTGCTTGTGAAGCATGTCCTCCTCATACACCCCAAGAGCAATTGTCACACACACAAGAGGAGATGAAAATAGGTCACTCTGTAGGCAGTACAAGATTACAAGCAGAGAAGGTGCAGTCTGACGTGGGCCATCACCAAGATACAAACGGCTGGAGGTCCTCACAGAGGCCAGTGGGATTTGGCAGTAGGGACTAGTGGGTCCTGCATGCTCTGCAGTCTAGTCCAAAAGCACCAGCCATGGAGTGTGAGCTGCTCCAAGGACCTCACAGCCTGAAGAGGTGGACTGTGAGCCTTCACAGTGAAGTCCTGCCCTCTGAAGCAGAGGTGGTGCAAGATGACTGAAAATCAGTTTATTGGCCAAATACCCAAATAAGAAGTAATGATGATTTCCTGTCACTTCTGAAAAGCAGCAAAGGTGGAAAAATCACAGGTCAGCAGCAGGGTTTGGACACACTTGCAGAGTGACACTTGAAGGTAGAACCAATTCATTCAGCCATGACCAAGATAAGAAGACAATCCACATCAAACACAGCTGAATTTAGGGAAATATTCATCTTTGGCCCACTGTGTTCACAGGACATAAGTTGAAACTACAGGAAACACAAAAAGACACAATCACATGCATGATGTAGGAAAAGCAAATCTTCACCAAACCTACCTCCAAACTTCAGGAGAAGAGATTTAAAAAATCCAGATGCTCAGAAATACTCTGCTTTACCCACCCCTCAGATGATGTTTTGTTGCTTAATATAATGTTTAAAACAGTCTATTATTGGCTGATGTTCTTCAACCAATATGTTCACATCTGTGGGTTTTTTTGTAAAACTACTTCATATTTATCCTCCCAGAGACTTTCTATGCAATAGTAGATATTTTCTGAGCTGCAAAAGGAATTCTGCAATTCCGCAAAAGTTTGGTTCTAATTCTAGTTTTTTTTCAAGATGAAGAGGAATTTGAGAGCAAAACCAGTTTACTTGATTTACTCATTAAGGCCATTTTTTATAATAAAGATACCAGATATGAATATGGAAAAATAATGATGGTTTCTCTTGTGAACTGAAAGGTACCTTTTATCTGTAAAATGTCTCAAAACAACTACAATCAAGTAATGAAAAAAAAAAATCCTTGAATAGGAGACAACTGGTTTGTCACAATTCAGACAAATATTTGTTATGCAAAAGCAACTCCTATTTTAAAAGACAGTGCAGGATATTTGGGAATGTTCTCAAGAGCTCTGTTCCCATCTCTGAAGAAACATAAAATTACATTTTTGGACCATTTGCATCACAGCAATGGGTCAAGCATTCCAAAGGCACTATGGCTGGGGGCAGGAGCTGCTTCTGCCAGAAATCGTAGACATTTTACGTCATGCACATTCTGGTGTTTCCCATTACTGTTTTCTTTCAGTTTAGGGATAATCCAGGATGTATGCCTCTTGCCATTTAAAACTAAGGGAAAAACCACAACAGTATTTTCCATGTAAGCCAAAATCTTTCACATGTGCCAACTGCCAAAGCAGACAAAAGAGCTTTGATCATAGTCAGACACCATAACGAGCTACTTGTTTTAATTACAGAAAGTTTTAGCTATTATTACACGACAGGCTGGCACATTCAGCACATGACATAATTTTTGAAAGCTTTTCATTTCTCTCAGCACAGCTCCAGCCCTAGGCTATTCCACTCACAGCAGAAGCATCAGTTTGAATGAAGCCAGGGAGATATCGCAGACTAAGACCTACAAAACCCAACCATGCACCAATCCCACTCCCAGCTGGGTTGGAAGAACATCATTCTCAGTGCTCCAACCAGGGCAGAGCTGTCAACTGCCTACAGATTGTGTTTTCTTTTGTTCTTTTTATTTTTCAGGATCAGGATGAAACAATTCTAAGCCTCTGGTGTTTTGGGATATATTGCTTATTGCTTTTACTTGATGTTGTCCTTCTATTTATAGTACATTAGCTGTTTTAAGTGGTGGATAAGCTAACCCCCAAAATATTGTGTGTTTTCGTGCCTGAATCACTGTCAGACCACCAAAAAAAACCCAGTCATGGCATAGGTCAACCCAAACATTTTTATAGGTATTCCTGGGCTAGTACATGTTTTCATCTCTCTCAGCAATATTGAATTTTTTTGCAAAGCTTTCTGTGAACAAACTGTGATTTCTATTTGAACAAATGCTTGTGAAAACTAATTTTCTCAGAGCTCTGGAGCTCTAATCCTCATCTATTCAGCCCACTGGAGAAAAACACCAAATCACATCCCCTATCACTGCATCTAATTTCAAATGAAATCAAGTAAGTGCAGTAAAGAGAATAAACACAAATAATTAGTGGTAACGAAAATGATAGGAACTGGTTTGAAAGAATATCTTTCCTTTGGAAAACACTGGAAAGCAGTGTCAGAGTTTAATTTCAGAGATTTCTGTTTAATGTCAGAGATTAATTTAACAGCCATTAAAACATCTTATTAACTCAAGTGCTAATTGAGTGCTTGGCAGGAATAACACAGCACTACCAACCATACACATAAAAATGGCTAGAATTTGAAGAAATTCTATGGTTTAACATTTTATTACTTTTATAACTTGCTAATATAGGTTTTGCTGGCTTAGGTGGACTTACCTACCTCTTTTGTACCCGGTTTGAAGATGCCATGCTCTGATGGCACAACTGTTCTTAGGAAAAATTAAATCCTTTTGGCTGAAATCTTCCAGATTGGGCTGAAACACGTGCTTTGCAGTGATGACAGGGTTTGCAAGCAGAAAGGTGCAAACTGCCAAGCTTTGGGAATTCTCAGTGCCATGACTGCTGACTTGATGGGCACTGAGAGAGGCAAGGTGAGCACTGAGGGAACAATTGGCTCAGCTGTTTCAGTAAAGGACCCATGACAATGCTGACCACGCTGACCACCACCCTCCCAGGACTAGTATTGAGTTCCAGAGTAGCAGAAGATATTTTTTTTTTGTACATGGATATCTGTAGTCTGTAGGGAAAATCAGACTAGCAATGCTCCTTCCTTTATATTTGACCCCCAACAGCAATGGTTTGTGGTTAACACATGCTGCTTCCTGGGTCCTCTCATCCCTTTCACCCATAGCCTGTGAATGCATCCTACAATGCCTCTAGACGTGGAGAAGATGGCCACAGATTGCTGTATTTTGCTTTTGCAGAAGCACAGAGGTCACCTCCACCCATTCCTCCACCAGCACCCACAGTAGGAGGAAAGCAACTAGTTTCTCCTGACCAAGAAAAGCCAAGGCACCATATAGCCTGAATTTTGCTTGAGACCTCAAGGGAAGTATGTCCCACTACTGGAAGTGTTACAGGCACACTCAGTTCCAAACCTCTCCCTTGATGACTGCAAATGAATGGTAAGGACCTCACTCCTTTAGGGCAAGCCCCACTTTCAAGTCACGTCACCTAATTGAGCACAGGCAGGAGATAATTTTAGCTCAACCCACCCTAAACACACGACACATACTTTGAGATCAAGTGAGAGCAAACAATACAGGTGAAAAGTTTAGGGTCGTTAAGTTTGTCAGGTTTTAAAACACTTCAAGTTGTTTTCTAGCCCTCAGCAGGGACACACCCATAGTAAAATGTGTTTAGATACACAGAAAGCAATGAATGAAACCCAAATTTATGGGTAGGCCACTGGCTGACCCAAGCAGCCATGGTGGTCGGTGGTCGCACACACAGCTGCCTCAAGCCTTTAGTCAGGAGCCCCTGAAAGGTTATTTAGCTCAAGCATAAAAGCTGCTCGACTGCCCTTGATGAAGTTCCAGTGAAGCATGAGCCAAGCAAGAGTGACCAGGGCAGGACTGGAAGGTGTATCTAGGACAATGTTCAGGCTGCCAGGCTGGCACAGGTGCTCAGCACAGGTTATAAAGTGCTTCAAGTTGTCTGCTCTACTAGGAGCCTTGTTCAGAGGAGGAAGTTTTGCTGCATGTCATGTCCCCCAGCCACCTAGAAATGACCAGCCCCCAAATAACTAGTGCTTATTAATAAACTTGCTTAAGGAAATTGGCTGGAGTCGTACTTTTCATTGTGCTGAATGAATGGAGCTAAATATAATCCAGAGCTCGTTTTGCTGGGTAACAATGCAAGAGAGACTTCCTGTTCTAGCAGAAATCCCTGAGTTTAAAAGTAGAAGCTTCTCTAGGCTGGGTGAAATTCTTCAAATCTAAAGAAACACTGAGGTGACTCTCTAAATTCCTCTGTCCTCCCAAATACAGATATTATTTTAATACTCTGCGTGAGGAGTAATGAAGTCTCTCTCTTAGAACCCAGCAGAAAGCACAAGTTGTTTTAATCAATGAGCTCTCAGATACAAAGGTACTTCTTGGCTTAAGACCCAAATTCAATAATTATTTTTTCAGCTGAACTGGAATAAAGACATTATTTAAACATGTATCTGTCATCTCACTCTGCCTGTGGCTGGCTGTTGGGTATCTATTTCTCTGCAGCACTGTGGCAGCTCCTTACGTAAAAGGAAAAAATATAACCATTTCCTCGCATGACTTCATTTTGGGATTATGCCTCCTTACTCCTCCTTCCCTGGAGCATCCTGTTAGGAGATGGTTTCAGGTGCTAACAGAGCCCATGGTGGTTGTGCAAGTGCACACTGGTCTTTGCAAACAGTGTTTGTGTGGCAAATGTGCAAAACAGAGGGCCTCAGGTTTTGTATTTTTTGCTCAGTACAAAATAAATCACAGTCTGGTTAGGCTGCAGGAGAGAGGAGATCACTAGAAAACAGTAATGGCATCACTGCCAGGGCTGGGATTCTGGAGATTGAGCCATGTAAAAATACTTTAATCCTGCCAGGCTCCTCTCCTTTATTTTGCCATTGGTTATATTACAGACCCATCAACTTTCTGAATAGTTTTCCAGGATCAGCTTTGATCGTACAATGCTGCCAGTGTGAGCAGCCTCCTTGCAAAGTTTGTGCTGTAGGAGAACAAAGACCTAATCTATGAGCCCTTTTCTTAGCTCTGCAGGTGCAAAATCCAATTTTTTCCCTGTGGGGCAGTGCCATGCATAATGGACCGGAACTCAGTGTTGCAAATAAATACTGACTGTTCTCCTCCTGTGTGTAGCTGCAGGATAGTGTTGGACTGCATTCAAGCCTCATGGGACTGTGGTGATTCCCTTAGAGGCGTAGGTCAAGGTGGTCAGGTGAACCTCAGTTGTTGTGGGGGGGGGGTGGTACTGAACACTTAAAGGGTGATAGAAGTTTTAGGAGGCTTTAAAGCCAGAATAAGATTTGGTGCAACCCCTGGGCAGAGCCAGCTTGGTCCATTTACTCCACACACCTGGGGTCAAGGCATTTGGTCAACGGGTACAAACAAGGAGGAGGCAGAAACTGGTGGGGTGAAAACAGAGATGTGTGTTGGAGGTGGAGGGTGAGCCAGAGGCCATGATCTCAGGGTAGGAGTGAAAAGAGGTTTGAAAGAAAAGATACTCTGGGCATGTGATAGGGAGCTACTGATGATCTCTTGGATGTCTCCTGTACAGGAAGGTTCCTTGGAGGTGCCTGGGAGGCCATGGCCTTGCTGTGCTCCTGTGCCATATCTGTAGGGCTTGCATAGACAGGCAGCTGGGTCTGCAAGATTTAAGTATGACTGCAACAACGAATTTGCTAATCCTCTGTTTCTGATGGGCTGCAGGTGTACACAGATAATAGCCAGATCACCTTACCCTCCACCAGAGAGATCTGGGGCATCGCTGGTCTTTGCAAGGCTGGGTGACAGCCACACTGCTGCAGAGGGCATCACTCGGGAGAAAACACCCTGGTAAGCCTTCAACGCAAGGCAGCAGCACCCAGGTGCAAACTACTGCCTTGAGCATAATTCCACCTGAGCTGAACCTGCAACAGAAAATCAGCATTATCCCTTTCAGTTGTTCCTGCAGCTCTGGTGAGTTTGACAGGTAGGAGCAACCTACAAAATCTGTATGTGTGCTCTCTGTACCACGTGTCCACCTGAAAGTGGCCTTTCAGCCTGGAGCAGCACCATGCAGCACTTTCCCTCACTGTCCCATGACTGTGGTTCACAGGGGACTTTCCCCACTGTTGGGCTACCTCTACCTGCTGGATGATGAACACATAATGTGGAGCTTGGGCTGTCCCCTTGGGCAGACCTGAGATGCTCTGGCACAGCCACAGTCCCTCAGTGTGGGGAGAGCTTGAGAAACATAGGGCACACTGCTGTCCAGGAGTAACTGAGGTAGCTTCTGCACCTCAGTCAGGCCTTGCAGAACCCTCCGAGCTGTGGGGAGTGGCTGGAGGATACAGGAGCAGATTTTGTGCTCTCACCCGTGCTTTGATGCTCGTGCCTAATGAGTTAATCAGCTGCTTGTTGTCGCGCCTGAAATATAAATAACAAACAAGCAGAGGATGAACTGGTAAAATAACAACAAACAACCAGAGGATGAACTGAAACGAGCAAAACATTTTCTGGCATGTGCTCCTTTGACTGCAACATCAAAGATCATATTAAGATTTTTGTAGAAGGTTATTTCTCTGGGTTTCTTAGCTCCAAAATTATCAGGAGTGTCAAAATCCATTTGCAGGCAGACCTTCTGAGGAGGAGGACACTGCTGAAAGGGGAGAGATGTTTAATATTTCACAAAGGGCATGCACAGACTAACGCACAGTTCTCAAAACATCCTCATTAAAATGCTTTAATTAACATTGGTTCAAACACTAGCAGACTTGGAGATTCACATGTCTCAGATACATTGGGGGTGGTGTGCACTGCTCAAGTCCCAGTGGGAGCATCCTTTCCCTCTGCCAGGGAAAGGAATGCATCTTGACCCCCCTCACAATGTCCTTCTATCACCATGTTGAGATTCCTCCTCTCAAAGGGCCAATAAATATTTTTTACCTGACCACATGCCAGCCAAGTAACCATTCATGCAAGAGCAAACGAAGTCAACGGTGTAAAGGGAGCAGCAGAGATGATCCTTTCCCTTTCAAAGGCTGTAGTTTCAGTTCCCCAATGTCATTAATCTCATTAACCAACTACCTGGCATCTGAACTAGGCACCCCCCTCCTCCCACACAGGCATAGGGAGTGCTTCCCAGCCCTTGGCCACCTTGCCTGTATTTTGGAGAGAGGACAAGGAGAGGGCTTCAGACGAAGCCAGACAACAGAAAAGCAGGGGCACAACCCCATTTATACAAAGTCTTTTTTAAAATGGAAAGAAGATGCTCCATTTCTCACCCAGAAGACACAGAGTACCTTACACTTTGTGAAAAACTGAGTTAATTCATGAAAAAAAGAGACGTAGGGTAAAGTGGGTGGAAAAATATCCCCAGTGTTTATTGTTCCTTGGGCCAGGAAGAATTCTGGGCCTCTCCAGGGCACTGCCCTGCTCCAGGGGCATGTGGTTATGCAAGAGCTGAACATCCACAGTGACCTGGTGCTGCCCACCTCATCCCCATCACAGGCACTCATTTCCATCCAGGAACTCCAGCCTGCCCTGACACGTGCAGCTGCACAAAACACAGGGAAAGGTCAGGGCCTAAAAGTGCCAGCAAGACCAACCAAGTTTCCTGACGGCAGCAGCCCATGAGGAAGTGTCCTTTGCCACCAGCCTCTTTATCTAAGAGATAAAGAGGAAGGGGCTGCTCTCTGGGCAGACTGCTGCCCTTCCCAAGCACTGCTGCCACGCCACAGCAAAGCCATTGAGGAGCTGGGTGGCAGCTCGTTCTGCACTGCCTTTTACAGTGATTATTAACCAGGCTGGAGTCACGTTCCCAGCAACTTCCTTTGGTCAGCATTGACATAGCAGCAAGCCACGTGTCATGGGTTGGCACTGGTGAGTCAGGTCTGCTGAGTGAGTGCCTGAATGACTCCATCCTAGCACACAGATTGGCTGGAAGATCCATCCCTGCACATGGATCCCACTGGAGAATGCCATCCCAGCATGCAGAGCAGCTTGCACTTCAACCTACAATAGATATGAATTTCTACTCCAGAGAAAATACATTTTAATTATGCAAACTCTATGTGCATTTTTAAAATACAGGGAAAGAAAAAACAGGACCCAGTTCTTATCTTTTTGTGAAATCATTATTCATTTGAAATACACGGATAATTAACCACATTATCATGCAAATTTAAGTGAATTGAGCTGGCTGAATTAAAGAGACTTCACCTACCTAACCATAAAAATTGCAACACGAAGCTGTCGCAACGAAGCTCTGAGCACTATTTTTAGTGCAGCACTGTAAGAGGGCCTGTGGGAGGGCATCTTCCAAAGGAATGCAGACGGTATCTTTGAGGAGGAATTCATCCTTAGGAAACCATTACTAGCTCTCACGAATGGCCAAGGGACATTTTTCTGGCTGGAGTTTATACACAGAGAGCCACATGCACCCACAAAAAAATCATGACTCATTGAATTTAAGAACAGTTTACTGAAGCCAAATTTTCAAGTGCTCCTCCCTCTGCTCCTGGTCCCTTGGCTCGCCATCCTTGGGGCACACCAACCCTTTACTGGTGAAAAAAGCTAAGTTAAATATTCTTATTTACTGCATCTGAATGAAACTGTTTAGCTTTTTCAGAATTCAGTTCTACAAAGCACTCATGCCATACTTTTATTCACCTGAAAAATACCCAGCTGCTGAAATTAACCTCTTTCCATTTTCTGTGGTTTTACAGCATTGCATCTTTGACTGTAAGGTCTCAGGCACCAATGCTTGAAGAGTACATGCAAAAAGAGGTCCCCTCAGCAAAAAAAGGCAATGAAAATCCAATGGTGATTGGACCCTGAATGGTGATTTTTCCAAAGATATTTTTGTTCTTGTTTGTTTTTTTGTTCTTTTGGTTTTTGTTTTTATTTTTTTGCGTGCCCACACATTAACTTTGATCTTGTAAGAGAGTACAGCTTATGCTTAGGAAGTACCTTGGTTCTTGTTCAGTTACAGCCTTGTGTGGGGACCCTTCCTGGTCATCCTTCCAGGACACTGACAGGTATTTTTGGCACACTGGCATTGCAGAATCACAGAGACACAGCACGGTGGCTGACTGCAGATGCTGTATTAATGAACACTGTCCTTACACATTCACAAACAGCTAAACCTGGCTATCTTTCCCCCAAATACCTTTAAAGACATAAACTGAGAATAGGCCTGTCCAAGCTGAAATGTCGACATATCCGAAGCATCAAAATCATTAAATGAGTCACATAAACTTACATTTTACTGGTAAAAAGTACTTGGCAACATCATCTTTGAAAAAGCTCACAGATGCCATATAAATGGACATTTTGAAATTAAGTTTTCTGGGTGCTTAGAGATGCATCACCCTCACTCTCTTCCTCCCTTGCATATCTTACCTCAAAAACATTTGACCCCAGACACTGTATTCAGGAATCTTTAGATGAAGGAGAATCCAGGAGTTCCCATCTCTATGAAAGTCACTGGGACTCTGGTTGCCCAAGTGACTTCAGCAAACAAGGACTTCAAAGCCTTTAAAAATAGTACAGCTGAAAAACATAAATAAAGGTTGTAACTAGCCTAGGATTTTCAAATACTTAACTACTTTTTTTATTGAGATGTTTGCACTTATCAGCCTTATCCTATGCTTCAAAGAGCAACCAGTGGTGGTCAGCTTGGCTGCCTATCCCTAACACCAGCCCTTCCTTCTAATTTTACCTCTCGCTTGTTGAAATTTGGTTTTGAGTGTACATCCATGGGGGAAAAATTTACATTTTCCGACATGTCTGCAAAATGCCTGCCACAATGTCTAAGCCCTCTAGATGCAATAATAGTAGTAGTAGTAATAGTAGTAATAGTAGTAGTAGTAGTAATAATAATAATAATAATAATAATAATAATAATAATAATAATAATAATAATAATAATAAT